>SKCR01044854.1:0-47752 GCA_019454045.1 Zanthoxylum bungeanum | reverse complement strand
AGACTGTTACAGATTCAACAACAAAAGCAGAGTAGATTGTTGCAGCTGAAGCAGCAAAAAAGGCAGTTTGGATCCGTAAATTCCTAATTGGATTAGAAGTAGTTCCGTTAGCAGATGAGCCTGTTCCATTGTATTGTGACAATAACGGGGCTACAGCGCAGTCTAAGGAACCGCGGTCTCATCAATGATCCAAGCATGTTCTTCGACGTTTCCATCTGATTTGTGAGATCATACATCGTGGCGATGTGAAGATCAAGAAGGTCGCATCAGAGGACAACATTACAGATCCGCTGACGAAAGCTATTCCTCAGTAAAAGTTTGAACGACATATACATAGTTCAGGTGTTAGATGCTTGAGTGACTGGCTATAGGCCAAGTGGGAGATTGTTGGACAATTATGACCTATAACGTCACTATTTGTAAATGACATTATGGTTTTTGTACAAATTAACTATGTGACAATGAAAATTGCATTTTATCATTTTGTAATTTCAATACTTAAAAATATATAAATGATAAAAGTCCTTATGTTTAGTTCCAGATTTTTAAATATAAGACAATATCAATCCTTAAAGGTTTAATCATTAAATATCCTAGTCGTAGTATTATCGAGACTGGACATCGATAATTTGGAATAGACTAGTATTGGACTTGTACGTGTTATGGAAGCATAACAACATAGTTCTCATATATTTAAGTATTTGATACTTATGCAAGTGCGATAGAAGGTTGTGTTTACCGATGGCACGGAAACAGCTTCGCTCTGGATAGACCCATCAGAATCCCATTGGTAGTATGACTATGTGTCTATGGGAATTCGAATCAGGGTAGGTGTATTTGGTCCAAACCTAAGACTTGCATCGCTAGTACTTGCGACAATCAATACGCTTTGGTTTTGGTCGTGCAGGACTTTAACAGGTTCTGTGTACGCCTCTTCTAGGTTTATTGAGAATCGTAGTGTATTGGGTGTGATGTCAAGACAGAAGTATCACTACAGTCATATGGAGATGATGATCACACATGGATACACAACTGGTACTCTAATGGGTTGCAACCATCGGGATAATATGACAAGGTCATGATTATCCGATTAAACAGACTAGTTGCTTGTGATCCGATATATGCTTCGTACGGGGCAGACACTATTCCAACCCCAGGCCTTGTATGTGACATCTGATACTGGATCGTAATACGCAATACTACGTATACTACACCTGACATAGATTATATATTCCTTTAAGAATATTTCTGGAGAATTGGGTAGGCACGGTGCTTTGCTAGAAGCCAACCATGTCTCGTAAATCGGTAAAAACATGGTACGAGGTATGCACGTGTTCGGATAGTTCGACGACCAGATTTACTACCAACATATCCATGGATCTCATGGGTCGCTTCTCGAAGATTCACCGATGACGTATGATTCGAACATAATTAATCTAGGATTAATTACGGAGAGATTTTATCTGGGATAAAATACTATTTGTAGAGAGAGAACGATTAATTTGGAATTAATCGATAAAATATTATATTCGATATATTAAATGAAATTAGATTTCATAACGGAATTAAAATTAGATTTTAATTCGGGCAAACGAATTAATTTAGAATTAATTCGCGAGCGACATGATTAGTAATTTTGCTAGGCATAATTATTCAATTAAATTTGATTTAATTACGTCACAACGAAAAATTCGTTAATTCAGAATTAACGAACCCGAGGCCGAGATGTGTTCGCTGGCCCACTCGGATTTTGAATTAAATGGGGCCCACAAGTCACATCACAAGTCACATCACCTAGTCATTTAATCAACTTTTTGTTGATGGGTTATGGTGGGTTGTTGGTGACTTGTCCAACACACCAAGTTGGTGGGATGAAAGAAATATACCAAATATTTGTTTTGGTATATCATTAATTTGATTTTGGAAATCAAAGTTAAGTTAACAAAATTCATCTCTCTTCCTCTCTCTTCCAACGCCACTGTCTATCTCCAAAAAGCTCTCTTTGCCGTGAGCTTCACAAGGAGAAATAGAAAGTTTGTTGCAAATTTTCAAGAGCTATCACTCACAAGGAATCATATAAGGTGATAGGGAAACCATTCCCAAGAGCTTGGAATCTCAAATCTCAAAGCTTGGAGTTTGGATTCATCAATCAAAGAGGAGCTTGGAGGATCTTCTCAAAGCAAAATTTTGATTACAACGCATCCTACAACCGTTCTTTGTAAGTATGTTTCCTCCATTCTTACTTCCTGTATTCACATGTTTTATGCTTAATATGATCTTGGGATGACCTTAGAAACCCAACAATGGTATCATGGAGCCTATTTGAGCGTGAAATTTGATTAGGGTTCTTAACATAAAATTTGGGTAAATTTGATTTGAGCATGATTTGATCAAATTGTTTGTTTGAGTATGCTTGTATTTTGATAACTTAGAGTTATGCATGATCAATTTTAAGAAAAATTAATTGGAATAATTTTCCCCAATTTTGCTATGTTGGTCGAATGCTATATGAAACCCTAGGTCATGGTGATTTTTGTTTTTTAAATCGTTGGATGAGTTTAAAGACATGATATATATTGATTTATGATTTAATTGGATTAAAATCAAAATCGGATATAAAACCATCATAATGCCGTGACCATAAGAAGCATGAAATGAGTTGATTTTGGTTTCAATAATGTTCGACATGTGTTGAAAAATTAATGCATGATTAATTGATTAAATTAGTATTTTGGAAATGTTAATTTAGATAATTAATTTGTGCTATACACTTTAATTAATTAAATCATGATATTTCGAATATTAATATTTAATTAATTGGGCCTAATTTGGAATTGGGCTAATGATGTTGTATTTGGGCCTAATGGGCTTGGTTGGGCCAAGTTCGTTTAGGACAATTGGATTGGATCCAAATTGGGCCTAAACCATTCCATTAAGTCCAAATATAATATATGGGCCTTTTAAAATTTAATTGGGCATAATGGGCCAAAATTGATTTCTTGGCAAATAGGGTGATTCCTTTAATTGGGCCTTGGTATTTGGGTTTGACCCATATTGACCAAATTCCATGCCTTAAGAAATTAATTGAAAGCCCATTGGACTTTAATTAAATTGACATTGGATGTTAATTGGGCTTTGAGACCCATTAAGATTAGATTTATAATCTAAATAGTAAAGGCGCATTAAAAGTGTAATTATTTAATTAGAATTAAATATAGAATAGTATTGAATACAAATTAAATTAGATTGAAAATTTTAGTTCGATATAATTCAAGAATTCTTACTTTGAGAACTTATTCATAAACGAGTTGGACTCGCGCAAATCAAATCGTTGTTTGAACATTGGATGATCACTTTATTCAAAGATTAATTAATTGGATTAGATTGATTGAATAACATGCTTTGTGAGAATACATGGATGTGTTGTATGAATAATGTATATCGGATGGATATTAGATGGGTAAGGGCAATTTTGGAAATTGTTGTAATAAATTTAGAATTTATTAAATTGGACCTGCGTGTCCAGCCTTATCTCTCGATTCTTTGTAATTCTCTTCTCACCTAATTCCCCTCAATGTTAATGAGGTTTCTTTAATTGTATTATGTAATTGGGTAGAAGTTAGAATAATGCTAGCCGGGGAGAGGAAAAAGGAATGATTTGTTCTAGGAACAATCTGTGAGATATCCATCCGCATATCATTATTAATTTATTTACTGCGCCTTATTATGCTTTTAGAATGCATGCTTAAGGGTGTATGATGAGACCTAATCAAAGATAATAAATTGGTTGCCAATTTACGCGAAAAACCCTCAACAAATATTAAACGTTTTCCTTCCATTGAGTGATTTTTTCTCAAGATCCAAGATTGGCACTGGTTTGTTGGCCAAAGTCAAGGCCTTTTTCCATCGCGGATGTGTTTGAATCATGAAGTCTTTGTTCCATATCGTATGTCTTGTCCAAGTTGTGATTTGTTGGCCAAAGTCAAAATCACTTCTTGTCCATCGACATCGATTACGAAGCTTTCCAAAGTCAATGGCTTCTGCTTAACTGGAATCATTAAGCTTGTTGTGCCAAAGCCAAGACTTAGTTGATTCAGAGAAAAAGGTTAGGAAAATATATTGGATATATTGGCATATATATTATATATGTTTCGGACTTGGAGATCCACCTACCGGATCTAGGAATTGGATGAGATCCAATTGATCTTAGAGATCTACCTAGTTAAATATCATACAGCTTGTTGGCCAAAGTCAGGGTTGTGTGTTATTTAAAGGGATCATAGCCCACTAGGAAACTAGGTTTCCCGAGTACTCAACAGAGGGTTAGAGGCTCCCCGAAAAATAGTGGGAGGCCAGTATTGAATTTGCAATTTCGTTCAAATATTTGGCTTTACGTGCTTTCAAATTATTTCATCAATTATAAATATTTATTAGTTGGACTAATATTTTATTATTTTTCTTGTAACAGTTAGACTGTACCCATACATCGTTAATTGAATAGTTTGACTATTGCAATTAAGATGACATGAAACTTAAGCATTAAAGATATTATCATGGGCGACAATGTCTTTAATGGCATAAACTTTCAAGATTGGGACATGAATCTCAGGATTGTCCTGGGATCCGAGAAGTTGCTCTACACTATAGAGAGACCTCTTGGGCCTAAGCCTAGATCTGATCAGATAATTGAGCTAGAGCTTTGGAAGACTCATAACGATGACAACTTCACTGCTCAATCTATAATGCTTGCTACTATGACTCAACAATTCCGTCTTCAAAACAAGGGATTGGATCCCTATAATATGATGGCGAAGTTACATGATCTTCATCGATCTAATCTTAGATCACAGAGATATGAGTTACAGAAGAAGCTCTTTCGTGCTCGCATGTCAGAGGGTACATCTGTTGAGCATAATGTGTCACAGATGATTGCTGACATTGAGCACGTGGGACATATGGGCATTGTCTTTGAGGCTGAGACTTCTATAGATTTGATCTTACAGTCTTTGCCAAACACTTGGAGTGGGTTCATCATGAACTACAATATGACGAACCAAGACCAAACTCTTGGAGAGTTGATGTCCACACTGTGCGAAGCAGAAAAAGAGCTCCTAAAGGGCAAGAAGCGCGAGGCGCACTTCGCTTCAACATCTCAGACTCCGAGGGCTTGGCCCAAGGCGACTGGAGGTGTAAAGAAGAAGAAGAAGAAAAAAGGCAAGGCCAAATCGTCAAAACCTTATGGGAAGGGTAAGGACAAATCCCAAGATGTATGTCTGCAGTCCGAGAAGCGGGGTCACTGGAAGCGTGACTCCCGCGAGTACAAGGCACACATAAAGGAAATCAAAGCAGGCAAGGCACCGGCTTCAGGTATGTTTGTTATAGAAATAAACACATCTACTACTAGTTTTAAAAATTGGATTTTTGATTCTGGTTGTGGTACTTATATATGTACTGATGTGCAGGATCTGCAGATTAGCAGGAGACTGGCCTCAGGAGAGATTGACCTCCGCGTTGGAAATGGGACACGAGTCACCGTTTTGGCCGTTGGCACTTTTTTTTTGGAACTGCCCTCGGGGCATGTACTTAAACTTTCAGACTGTTATTATGTACCTAGTTTGACTAGGAATATTATTTTTGTATCTATGTTAGCCCAATGTGGGTATACTTTTGTATTTAGAAACACTGGGTGTTTTATGTATAAAAATGATATGGAAATTTGCACTGCTGGTGTAAATAATTGTCTTTATATTTTGAATATAAATCAATCTCAAACATATAATGTAACAAATAAAAGGCTTAAACTAAGTAACAAAGTTGATACTTATATGTGTCATTGTCGTTTGGGACACATTAACAGGACTCGCATATCCACACATTCGAAAATTGGGTACTTGGACGGATTTGATCCAAATTCAAATGACGTTTGCGAATCTTGTTTATTAGGCAAAATGCCTAAATTACCTTTTAGCGGTAAATGTGCATATGCCACGGAACTGTTAGCCCTCGTTCATAGTGACGTATGTGGGCCCATGTCTAGCCAGGCTAGAGGTGGATATGAATACTTCGTAACCTTTACGGATGATGCATCGTGTTATGGTTTTGTGTATCTTATGAGACACAAGTCGGAAACCTTTGAGAAATTCAAAGAGTTTCGACACGAAGTAGAAAACAGACAGAAAAAAGTATTAAGACATTACGGTCGGACCGTGGTGGCGAATACTTAAGCAATGAGTTTCTTGATTACTTGAAAGAATATGGTATTCTTTCATAGTGGACTACTCCAGGAAAACCGAAATTAAACGATGTGTCTGAATGGAGAAACCGAACTTTGTTAGGCACGGTAAGGTCTATGATGAGTCGCACAGAGCTACATATTTCCTTCTGGGGATATGCATTAAATAGTGCAATACTTATTTGGAATAAGGTTCCGTCAAAGTCTGTTCAACAGATTCCGTATGAAATATAGACAGGAAAGAAACCGGGTTTCTTATTCCTGAAGATTTGGGGATGCTGGGCATACGTCAAACATTTGGAAGGTACCAAACTAGAACCCAAATCGGATAAATGCCTATTTGTAGGATATCCTAGGGAAACCAAAGGATATTACTTCTATCACCCACAAGAGAACAAAATATTTGTTGCTCTACATGCGGTTTTCCTTGAGAAGGAATTCCTAAATGCAGTGGTGAGTGGGAGGAAAGTAGAACTCGATGAAAATCAGAGTGATTCTATTCCTGGCACAGAATCTTTAACGGAATATGAACAGTTCATCAGGGATGAAACTGTACCACAATCTTCGAATACACAAGAACCACATAGGTCAGAGAGAGTCAGAAAACAACCTGAGAGGTATGGGTTTCTGATCTCACCTCATGTGGATATCAATCTTATTGAGGAAGACGAACCGACTACGTATGAGGAAGCGATATAAGGTATCGACGACTCCGATTTATGGCAAGATGCCATGAATTTCGAAATGGATTCTATGTACACAAAACAAGTTTGGACACTAGTTGATGCACCAAAAGGCGTAAAGCCTATTGGTTGCAAATGGGTCTTCAAGAAGAAGATCGACATGGATGGCAACTTACAAATATACAAAGCTAGGCTTGTAGCGAAAGGGTATCATCAATGACATGGTGTCGATTACGATGAAACTTTTTCACCCGTTGCCATGATTAAATCCATTCGAATTATGATTGCTATTGCTGCAAATTTTGATTACGAGATGTGGCAGATGGACGTCAAAACTGTTTTCCTTAACGGAAACCTTTTGGAGGATGTTTATATGCAACAGCCTGACGGTTTTGTCCTACCAAGGCTTGCAAACAAGGTTTGTAAGTTAAATCGATCCATTTATGGATTGAAGCAAACATCGCATTCTTGGAACCAATGTTTTGATGAGATCATAAAGAATATGATTTCGTTCAAAACGAGGATGATCCTTGTATATATAAGAAGGTTAGTGGGAGCGCACTGACATTCATTGTCCTTTACGTTGATGATGTATTGCTTATTGGCAATGACATTCCCATGTTAACATCGGTGAAAACTTGGCTTTCATTAAAATTCTCCATGAAGGATCTGGGAGAAGCAGCCTTTATTCTAAGAATAAAGATCTACCGGGATAGATCTAGAAAGCTGTTTGGACTCTCCCAAAGCATGTACATTGATAAAGTGTGGAAGAGATTCAACATTGATCAGTCCAAGAGGGGACTGTTGCGAGTGTCACATGGCGTCACTCTATCTAAGGACTTGTGTCCTAAAACTCAGGATGAGAAAGACAACATGAGTCGGATCCCATTCACCTCGGCAGTCGGATCGATCATGTCTGCCATGATATGTACGCGACCTGATGTCTCGTATGCTTTGAGCATGTGTAGTCATTATCAGGCCGATCCAGGTGATAGTCACTGGATGGCGGTTAAGAATATCCTTAAGTATCTTAGATGGGATTCTTTCTTAATCTATGGAGAACTTGAGGTAACTGGGTATACCGATGCAAGTTTCCAAACCGATAAAGACGACTGCAAGTCACAATCCGGGTACATATTTTGTTTGAATAACGGAGCAGTAAGCTGGAAATCTTCCAAGCAAGAGACTGTTGCCGATTCAACAATAGAAGTGGAGTATATTGCTGCAGCTGAAGCAGCAATAGAGGCAGTTTGGATCCGTAAATTCCTAATTGGATTAGGAGTAGTTCTGTTAGCAGCTGAGCCCGTTCCATTGTATTGTGACAATAACGGGGCTATAGCGCAGGCTAAGGAATCGCGGTCTCATCAACGATCTAAGCATGTTCTTTGAATTTTCCATCTGATTCGTGAGATCATACATCGTGGCGATGTGAAGATCGAGAAGGTCGCATCAGAGGACAACATTGCAGATCCGTTGACGAAAGCTATTCCTCAGTAAAAGTTTGAGCGACATGTACATAATTCAGGTGTTAGATGCGTGAGTGACTCGCTATAGGCCAAGTGGGAGATTGTTGGACAATTATGACCCATAGCGTCACTATTTGTAAAAGACATTGTGGTTTTTGTACAAATTAACTATGTGACAATGGAAATTACATTTTATTATTCTGTAATTTGATTACTTAAATATATATAAATGATAAAAGTCTTTATGATTAGTTCCGGTTTATTAGATATGAGACAATATCAATCCATAAAGGTTTAATCATTAAATATCCCTAGTCGTAGTATTATCGAGACTGGACATCGATAATGCAGAATAGACTAGTATTGCACTTGTGCGTGTTATGGAAGCGTAACAGCATAGTTCTCATATATTTAAGTATTGGATACTTATTCAAGTGCGATATGAGGTTGTGTTTACCGATGGTACGGAAACAGCTTCGCTCTGGATAGACCCCTCAGAATCCCATTGGTAGTATGACTATGTGTCTATGGGAATCCGAATCAGGGTAGGTGTATTTGGTCCTAACCTGAGACTTGCATCGCTAGTACTTGCGATAATCAATACGCTTTGGTTTTGGTCGTCCAGGACTTTAACAGGTTCTGTGTACGCCTCTTCTGGGTTTATTGAGAATCATAGTGTATTGGGTGTGATGTCAAGACGGAAGTATCACTTCAGTCATATGGAGATGATGATCACGCAAGGATACAGAACTGGTACTCTAATGGGTTGCAACCATCGGGATAATATGACAAGGTCATGATTATCCGATTAAACAGACTAGTTGCTTGTGATCCGATATATACTTCGTACGGGGCAGACACTATTCCAACCCCATACATTTCATGTGACATCTGATACTGGATCGCAATACGCAGTTACCTCAAGTTCTCCATAGATTAAGAAAATACTATTTCATGTCTCGTAAATCGGTAAAAACGTGGTACGAGGTACGCACATGTTCGGATAGTCCGACGAGCGGATTTACTGCCAACATATCCAGGGATCTCATGGGTCGCTTCCCAAAGATTCACCGATAAAGTACGATTCTAACATAATTAAACTAGGATTAATTGCGGAGAGATTTTATCTGGGATAAAATACTATTTGTAGAGAGAGAGAACGATTAATTTGGAATTAATCGATAAAATAATTTATTCGATATATTAAATGAAATTAGATTTCATAACAGAATTAAAATTAGATTTTAATTCGGGCAAACGAATTAATTGAGAATTAATTCGCGAGCGATATGAATAGTAATTTTGCTAGGCATAATTATTCAATTAAATTTGATTTAATTACGTCGCAACGGAAAAATTGTTAATTCGAAATTAATGAACCCGAGCCCGAGATGTGTTCGCGGGCCCACTCGGATTTTGAATTAAGTGGGGCCCACAAGTCACATCACATAGTCATTTAATCAACTTTTTGTTGATGGGTTTTGGTGGGTTGTTGGTGACTTGTCCAACACACCAAGTTGGTGAGATGAAAGACATATACCAAATATTGGTTTTGGTATATCATTAATTTGATTTTGGAAATCAAAGTTAAGTTAACAAAATTCACCTCTCTTCCTCTCTCTTCCAACGCCACTCTCCCTCTCCAAAAAGCTCTCATTGTCGTGAGCTTCACAAGAGAAATAGAAAGTTTGTTGCAAATTTTCAAGAGCTAGCACTCACAAGGAATCATATAAGGTGATAGGGAAACCATTCCCAAGAGCTTGGAATCTCAAATCTCAAAGCTTGGAGCTTGGATTCATCAATCAAAGAGGAGCTTGGAGGATCTTCTCAAAGGAAAATTTTGTTTACAATGCATCCTACAACCGTTCTTTGTAAGTATGTTTCTGCCATTCTTACTTCATGTATTCACATGTTTTATGCTTAATATGATCTTGGGATGACATTAGAAACCCAACAATGGTATCATGGAGCCTATTTGAGCATGAAATTTGATTAGGGTTTTTAACATATTGAACTATAATTTTAAATCCAATTTAATTTGCATTCAATACTAATTCTTTATTTAATTCCAAATTAAATAATTACACTTTTAATGCGCCTTTATGACTTAGATTCTAAATCTAATCTTAATGGGTCTCAAAGCCCAATTAACATCCAATGTCAATTAATTAAAATCCAATGGGCTTTCAATTAATTTATTAAGGCATGGACTTTGGCAACCAAAGCCCAATAAGGAATCATCATTTGCCACAAAATTAATTTTGGTCCATTAGGCCCAATTAGTTATTTAAAGGACCATTTATTATATTTGGACTTAATGGAATGATTTTAGTCCTAATTTGGATCCAATCCAATTGTCCTAAACCAACTTGGCCCAACCAAGCCCATTAGGCCCAAATACAACAACTTTTAGCCCAATTCCAAATTAAGCCTAACTAATTAAATTTTAATATTCCAAAAATCACAATTTAATTAATTAAAGTGTATTGCACTAATTAATTATTTAAATTAATATTTCCAAAACATCAATTTAATTAATTAATCATGCATTATTATATTCAACACATGTCCAACATTATTGAAAGAAAATCAACTCATTTTCATGCTTTAATGGTCACAGCAATTAGGGATTTTTTTCATTAATTTTGATTTCAATCCAATTAAATCACAAATCAAATTATCCATGCATTTTAAACACATCCAATGGCTTAAAAAAAATCACCATGACTTAGGGTTCTACCACATTCGGCCAAGCCTCAAAATTTGGGGAAAATTAATCCAATTAATTTTTCATCAAATTGATCATGCATAACACTTAGTTATCATTATGTAAGAATACTCAAACAAATAATTTGATCAAATCATGCTCAAATCAAAAATACCCAAATTTTAGTATATAAACCATAAGTTCAATTTCATGCTCAAAATAAGCTCATGATACCATTGTTTGGTTTCTAAGGTCAAACCAAGATCATTTCAAGCATGATAAATGTGTGAATACCTAAAGAAGTATAACATAATTATACTTACAAATATCGGCTGTAGGATGTGTTGATAACAACAACTTTTGCTCTCTTTGAAGGTTGTTCCAAGCTCCTCCAAAGTGTGTATCAAGCTCCAAGCTTTATCTTTGATTCCAAGCTCAATGGGAAAAGTTTCCTTAACACCTTCGTATGATTCCTTGAGTGTGCTAGCACTTGAAAAATTGCAATAATTTTTCACATTGTTCTTGAAAGTTTCGGCCAAGCCTTAGTCCAAGAGAGGGAGAGTGGCGTGAATGGAGAAGAGAGAAGAGAGTTGAGTGAAAGTGTTGACTTGTGTATTTCATTTTCAAAAAACAAAATAAGATATACCAAATATCTAATATTTGGTCAAAGTCAATCATCTCTCAACTTGAGTGTAAAACAAGCCATCAACCACCCACCAAATTCCATCACCAAAAAGTTGATCAAAGTGACTACGTAATGTGACTTGTGATGTGACTTGTGGGCCCCACTTGATTCAAAATCGGAGTGGGCCCGCAAACACATCCCGAGCTCGGGTTCATTAATTCTGAATTAACGAATTTTCCGTTGCGACATAATTAAATCAAATTTAATTAAATAATTATGCCTAGCAAAATTACTATTAAAGTCGCTCGTGAATTAATTCTAAATTAATTCGTTCGCCCGAATTAAAATCCAATTTTAATTTTGTTATGAAATTTAATTTCATTTAATATATCAAATATATTATTTAATCGATTAATTCGGAATTAATCGTTCTCTCTCTTTTATTTGAATTTTATCCTAGATAAAATCTCACCGTAATTAATCCTAGATTAATTTTCTCTCTCTTATAATTAATCCTAGATTAATTATGTTCGAGTCATACTTCATCGGTGAATCTTCGAGAAGCGATCCATGAGATCCCTGGATATGTTGGCAGTAAATCTGGTCGTCGGACTATCCGAACACGTGCGTACCTCGTACCACATTCCTACCGATTTACGAGACATGGTTGGCTTCTAGCAAATCGTCGTGCCTACCCAATTCTCCAGAAATATTCTTAAAGGAATATATAATCTATGTCAGACGTAGTATACGTAGTATTGCGTATTGCGATCCAGTATCAGATGTCACATGCAAGGCCTGGGGTTCCAATAGTGTATGCCCCGTACGAAGCATATATCGGATCACAAGCAACTAGTCTCTATAATCAGATAATCATGACCTTGTCAAATTATCCCGATAGTTACAACATAATAGAGATCTGGTTCTGTATCCCTGCGTGATCATCATCTCCATATGAATGAAGTGATACTTCCGTCTTGACATCACACCCAATACACTACGATTCTCAATAAACCCAGAAGAGGCGTACACAGAACCTGTTAAAGTCTCGGACAACCAAAACCAAAGCGTATTGATTGTCGCAAGTACTAGCGATGCAAGTCTCAAGTTAAGACCAAATACACCTACCATGAAGCGGATTCCCATAGACACATAGTCATACTACCAATGGGATTCTGTGGGGTCTATCCAGAGCGAAGTTGTTTCCATACCATCGGTAAACACAACCTTCTATCACACTTGCATAAGTATCCAATACTTAAATATATGAGAACTATGTTGTTACGCTTCCATAACACGCACAAGTGCAATACTAGTCTATTTTGGATTATCGATGTCCAGTCTCGATAATATTATGACTAGGGATATTTAATGATTAAACCTTTGTGGATTGATATTGTCTCATATCTTATAATCTGGAACTAATCATAAGGACTTTTATCATTTATATATAGAAGTAATCTAATTACAAAAAAATGATAAAATGCAATTTCCATTGTCACATAGTTAATTTGTACAAAAACCACAATGTCTTTTACAAATAGTGACACTATGGGTCATAATTGTCCAACATTAAATGCAATCGTGATCCCTATGAAAGCGGCCTAGTTAACTTAGTTAATTTTGTTACTTTACATTGTTTATTTTTATTTAGTTTTTATTTTTTCTTTTGCTCAGGACTAGCAAAATCTTAAGTTTGAGGGTGTTTGATAAGTACGGTTTATACCCACTTATTCTTGCATTCTTAGCTTATTATTTTGTTAGGTTTCATGTCATTTAATGTATTATGTAGTTTGTTTTATGTTTTATTAGTAGGAAGCATTAGGACATGGATCTTGGAGCAATTGAACGTGTTTAGGGACCTTACAGACACATCAGAAGCACGCGAGAAGAGCAGAAAATGCAGAAAATAGCACACCAGAAAAGTATCTGGCGTCGCGGTGCCACTTCTGGCGTCGCGATGCCTCTTCAATATGAGACCATAATGATTTCCCAAGAGTTAGGCACCGCAACACCAATTTCGGTGTCGCGACGCTGCCGCAGATGTCCAGAAACTTAATAAACTATTATTTTACATGCACAATGACTCCAAGACATTCCTATAAATATAAAGGCTCGTCCAAAACCATAAAAAAATGAGGTAAAAATACAACCAAAAGTTCTAAACACAAATTTTAGAGAGATCCAATGAGAATGATTGAAGAGCGAGAAGATGAGACGAATGTTGTGATGTCCAAAGACGAAGGGATTCGACTCGGATTTAATCTTCTAGTTTCCTTCTTTAAACTATCATTATGTTCATTATTTTCTTGACCACAATTTCATTATTTTTATCTTTAGTCATGAACTAACTCCATTATTATGGAGGATGATGTAACTAATGCTTGAAACTATGTATTGTTTGCCAATTTGAGTATTATAAAGTTTTGATTTAGTTTATTTATATTCTTTTGTGTTTAATGCTTCTAGTTTGTTGGCCATAAATTAAGATAATGAATGTTTAGAATCTATCGCTCAGGAGAGAGGGATTTGAATACGATATAGAGAATATAACCTAGGAGTCTTATAGAGTTCGGGAGAATCTATATTTCCTTTGAAGTCGTTAACAAAGAATCACAGAACGTAATGAATTGTTAATTACTAGATTTTTATAGGGATATCAAAGTCAGTAATTGATAATCTTTTCACTATTACACAGGAGATGGAGTGGAATACTCTAGGATTCTTGGCTTATAAACAACTAAACTGAATAAGAATTGATTGGCATAACAAATACATAAGGGGTAGCTAGGTGAAATCAGACTCTAGAATATCTCATATCTTGGTTTCTCTTCATTAAACCTTTTTAATATTTTGTTTATTTATCTTTTAATTTTATTTTAGATGATTTTAAAATTGGTTTCTAAATAAAGTTAAGTTTACTAATTATAGTACTTAGTGTGAGTTTGATTACAATCCATGTGGGGTCGACACTCTATATTCACTCTTTACTAAAACTTGACACCGTACACTTGCGGTACGATATAAAATATCACAACAACCCACTTACTAGTTCTTCCATTATAGTGTAATGAGGCTCTTAATAGATCATATACCTTATTTATGAGGATTGTTCTCTCGTATTTTTTTACTCATTTGAACTTTTATCTTATTTTAGGCCACGCTTCCACAATGGGTCTGATTGTTACTTTAGATTTTAGCTTGGCTAGTGGAAAATTTAAACTACTCCATCTCCTACAGACTATCATTCTCTTATGATTCTTATCTAGGTTCTGCTGAACTCCTTGGTTTGATTGTCTTGCTGTCTCATGATTTATCTGTCCTGTTAGGTTTTCTCATTGACTTGTTTAAATTTTTTCTAGGCTCTAACTTGAAGGGTCACTATATGCGTTTCGTAGAGATTTGTGAATATTCATTATTATTATTCGTTTAGGTTTAGTGATGGACTATTAAGTGTTTATACACTTACTAGGGTTGGGTTACTGAACATAAGTTATCATTCATTCTTTTGGGATCTGCATATATTTCTTCATGTTTTAAGATTCCTCAACCTTTATCAACCATCCTGCAGTCTCCATTTACTTTACTGCCTTTAAGTTACGTTATCTGTGTTACTCTCGGTACTGAACCTCCTCATTATTTCCCGTATCTTTCTATATTATCTATTCCCATAACGTTTCTCTTGGCTATAAGTTATACTACTAAGACTAGTGATGATTCATCCTTATTAGCTATTTCTAGATCCATGCTCTTATCATAGGCTATGGTTATAACACTTAATCTAAATGTCCATATAATACTCTTGCTAACTTCCGAATATCTATATTCTCATTGGTCTATACTCTTTAAACTTATAAGGATTTCCATTAGCATTGGTCCGATCTATAGATTCTTATTGGTAGTACAAACTTATCCAACCTGAATTGTGTCAGTTCCTTTCTTTTCTAGCCTCGAAATATCCCTCTGGTCTCTTTCTATGGACACTGAGTTTTCTTAAGGTTATCTCTATCTATTTGAGAAGGGCTGGGACATGAGTTTCACGTCTCAACGGAGGTTGACATGCACGTTCTGGTACTCTATATCCTGATAGAGTCTATTACTAATGTAAGATAGGTATGAGATAGACTCTGTCGAGACAGCTTCCTTATTCAATATTAGTGTGAGATTCGAAATCTGGGTAGTTGGGACCTTATCTACATCGGGTTCCTTGGTTAAGGCAACTAATCTTTTTTCCTTTACGACGTTCATTCACTCTATCTCTTACGAGTTTGGGTTTGGGTGTCTGTAATCTCTATGTCCTTTTTGGTATCTCGTGTATATTAGGACTTCCACAGCCAAATCAGATTTCTTACTTCTCTTATCTTTTTTACTATTCCTCATCATTCGGGGAGTTTGCTATTTATACGGGATTTTCAAAGGCTATTGAATCAGTTTGAAAGAATTTTCTGAGGAGGAAATGAATCTTTCTTGGAGGGAAATAAACTTTACTTAAGTCTACTCGATATTTTAGTCTTGCTTAGGCATGTTATATTCCCTCCTTATGACTATAAGATCCAGTATTTTCTTTATTATCTCATTCTGTCTCTCTACTTCCTTTTGTCTCTGGTAGTCTTAAACATTTGTACATTATTCCTTATTTTTCTTATTGTTTTCTCTTCCCACTCACTAGAGTGAAATATTTTCATAATCTAACTATCTTTTATCTTATCTTGTCTTGGACTTCTGATAATAAGCCAGGATAACTACTGGAAGATTTTCAGCTAGAACAAGGATTATGGTTATTTTATAAGGAAGAATATTCGAATAACTTGGAAATTCTTACTTACATGCCTACAGAACTTGAGGACATACTCGAGAATCGGATACTAAAGAGGTAGTGCCTCCAATATTAGTACCCCGGGCATACTGAATATACAATACCCTAGCACTCTACCCACTTCAGTCACTGACTCCCTATACCATGCTCTGATACCATCTTTGTAAAATCATTCTCCTGGAGATGCTACCGGCAGGGAATAGGCCGATATATTCCCCTAAGCCTCTGACTTTCTGACTTTGATCAACACTATTAAATTCATCTCAAATATAAACTCATGCATGGGACCATTGCCCAACTCAATAATATGGAATGCAACTCAATGTTCATTAATATTTACTTTATAACAATACAGTTTATAAATCTGTTTATGAACACTTTTACTTAATACAATGACTGATACATGAATATAATGTGACTATGACTGCACTCTCTCTCTGACTTGACCTGGTGGAACAAACACCCTAATGACTGCCATCAATATCCATCCTCTCGAGCTCGTCTTCTAGGTATACCTGCAAAACAGAGAAACTGTGAGTGGAGGGATTAGATCGTTTGAACGACCTAGACAGTGGACAGTTCAAAACAAAAATTGAAATGCTATTTGAAAACCCACTGTTCTAAAATCAAAGTCATCTAAAGGAAATCATCCTTTCTGAAATCTGATTTTTTTTTTTGACAACAATTATCTTTTTAGAAAACCTTTCTGAAAACAGCTTTTGGTTTGTAAACCTTTGAAATTCTCATAAAACAGTTTTCTCTTGAAAACTCTTTTATAAACCATCATTCTGAAAATCATGTCTACGAGTATCTGTAGAAAACCTGACGCGTGGAGGCGTTCCGTATCGTCGTCTGCCATACGCCTAAACTAGCGGTCTTTGGGCGTTACGTATCACCGTCCCCAAGCCACTGATTTGGAGCCAGGTGTACAAGTCCATGCCATCGGGGCATTACGTATCGCCGTCCCCTAATACATGCCACTATCATGTCCATGAATTAGGGGTGTTCATAGGGTCGGGTCAACCCGTGATCCGACCCGACCCGCTCGGGTTCAAAAAAAATTTGAAAAAATTCCACCTCCATGTTGATTCGTAAGTGGCTAATCCATTCCGGGTAGAAAGTTTAAGCCGTTTGGAGTGCTGGGGCAAGTAAGTTATCAAAGTTGAGACAGTAGGCAAGCTCATTTGAAAGCCCTTTTTTTATTCCTCCCGAGCCAAACGAAGCAGTTGAAGAAAAAAGAGAATTCCATCATGTCACCTTCTATCTCTTCGTCGATAGTTTCATTCTAGCCGGAGCACGATCTAATTCAAAAATTTCACCCAATTGAGCACGTCTAGCATATTTTTTCACAGTAGCAGGGTCACTATAACTCAGACTAAGAAGAAGAAGGTAGCAGCTACGACTTCTTCTGGACCTGAAATTTTCAGATTGGGCAACAGGTTTGATACTAAAACCCGACCCGACCCGACCAGACCCTATATTATATTTTATTATTTTTCTAAAATTTTTATTATTTTTCTAATAAATTATTAATATCTTTTAAAATTTTTACTATTGTTTCATTTGTTTCTTACTTTTTCCGAGCATTCAAGTTAACCTTAATTCAATTAAGAATCAATTTAAGTTGCTGGTCATCACAAGTTTCCAGCACCTTCTGTATAACGTAGTTTGCAAATTGATCTTTTATCATCACCTAAATAAAACAGGAAGAACAACTATCAAGATATGGAATATGCAAACAGATGAGTCCATAAAGCAAGTGCGCACAATAATCATTTACTTGAGAAAGGACAAACAGATCTCATTGAGAAGAAGAATTCAAATTAATGAAGAATTCAAATTACAAGTATACCATTTTCGTGAGGTGAGACAATTTTCTAATGTATCCCATCTTATGATTAGAAATATGCCTTCAAGTGATGTTACAACACAAAGAACCCACTCAATCAAGGCCTTGTGACAAATCCCCAACTGAACTAACATGTCCAGCATTACTCATATAAAGTTGAGTTTTATTGAAGTAAGATAAAAAAGGCCTATACTTTGTTTTGTCAAAATAATTCCTTTTGAAGCCAGAATGCAAAATATTTTTGTTGTATTAAATCTTTATATATATGATAATTTTTGGCACATTAAATAACTAATATTTATATTTTTCAAATAATTAATTCATAAAAAAAAATTTATTTTTTTGCCGACCCGATCCGACCTGCACCCGATCGGGTTTCGCTTTCACGTGACCCGATCCGCGACCCAACCTATGTGTGACCCGACCCGATCGGGTCTCTCTAAATTTTAAAAAACCCGACCCGACCCAACCCGTGAACACCCCTACCCTGAATCTAAGGTCTAGGAGCTCTCGCCTCAATTTTGGACCTGCTTCTGATTCGCGTTTGGAAAAATGTCCCACGTAAAAGTTGTAGGTCTTGGTCTTAGCTTTCCGAAGATATAAAGTTTATAAAAATCATAGTTCATATTAAAACGTTATGGCCCAAATACCATGGGCTGTCCGGATTGGATATTGGAATAAATTTTGTGTCGGAATCATGAGTAATTATCGAATACCCGAAAAGTAATTTCGTGAGCACGCACATGCTTGAACATGATTTATATCATGTACCATACCTTCCATAAAATAATAATCATCGAGGTTACTGGGTGTATCACCTTCATTGAAAAATTCTAATTTTTAATTGTACCTTAGTATGTCCAATTTCATTGGCTTTTTACAGATCTCATTATGATTCTTAAAACCTAAGTTATAACCATATAATTACACATTACACAGATGAAAAAAGTTTCAGACATCGCTATAGAACAATCACTTTTCAAAATTTATTTTTTTTGCCGACCCGACGACCTGATCCGACCCGCACCCGATCGGGTTTCGCTTTCGCGTGACCCGATCCGTGACCCGACCTCTGTGTGACCCGACCCGATCGGGTCTCTCTAAATTTTAAAAAACCCGACCCGACCCGACCCAACCCGTGAACACCCCTACCCTGAATCTAAGGTCTATGAGCTCTCGCCTTCCCTCTAGCCCTGAAATCTAGGATCTAGGGGCGTTATGTATCGCCATCCCCCTAGTCCTGCTCTACATGTGCACATGTCATGTCCGTCAATTTCATATTTGAGTCAAGTTACATATGAGGTGAGTTTTTCCCCCATGCCTCCAAAACCATGAAATCATACTTTAAAAATCATCTTTTTCTAAAACATTGCTCAAAACATTTCTATTCATAAAACATCTGAAATAAACTTGGCTAACACCCTAAGTGCGGAAAAGTAAGTTTAAGGCTCAAAAACATATAAGTAAACACAACTTAAGAAAAGAGTCCACTCACAGATTCGGAATCGGGCTGGTACTATTCCACTTCGTCGAACAAAATTGTGGTTCCTGCCGATAATCTTGAATCAATTTTATTCTCCATTAGAGTCCATAAGCTTTCCCCTCTCCTTTCTAAACTTGGTTTGTTTTGGATTTCCTCCCATCTTCTTCAAGTTTTCTTGTCAAATTGCAAGTCTCTCATTCTCTTCTTTCCTTCTAAATTTCGGCCATCCTAGGGATTTTGGAGCAAAATGGCTTTTTAATTCTATTTTGATTTGCTTTGCTATCTCTAGAGAAATCTATGGACTTTGGAAGATATTTTACTTATTGGGCCATTTTGAGCTATTGGGCTGAATAAGAAATGTAATGGGTTTATAAGTTGAGCTCATCACCTTAATCTAGGTCATTCCCGAATTTAACTGTAGCAGCTACGACAATCTCAATTTTGGACCCACTTCTGATTCGCGTTTGGAAAAATGCCCCACGAAAAAGTTGTAGGTCTTGGTCTTAGCTTTCCGAAAATATAAAGTTTATAAAAATCAGAGTTCATATGAAAACGTTATGGCCCAAATACCATGGACTGTCCGGATTGGATCTTGGAATAAATTATGTGTCGGAACCATGAGTAATTATCGAATACCCGAAAAGTAATTTTGTGAGCACGTACATGCTTGAACATGATTTATATCATGTACCATACCTTCCATAACATAATAATCATCGAGGTTATTGGGTGTATCACCTTCATTGAAAAATTCTAATTTTTAATTCTACGTTAGTATGTCCAATTTCATTGGCTTTTTACAGCTCTCTATTATGATTCTTAAAACCTAAGTTATAACCATATATTTACACATTACACAGGTGAAAAAAGTTTTAGACATCACTATAGAACAATCACTTTTCAAAATTTGTTACAATTTCATGCTTCAATGGAAAAATCTGATTTTTAATTATGTTATCCCTTAGTGTATCTAGTTTCATTAACTTTTTAGGGATCTCGATTATGATCTCTAGAATTCAAGTTATAGGATACTCTTTACACATTGTACAGAGAACATAGTTTCAGGTATCCAACACAAGGCAGTCAAATTTCAAAATTTGCTACGAATTCATCCTTACATAGAAAAATCAAGTTTTTGACTGCGTTGTTCCTTATTATATATAGCTTCCATAAAATTTTATGGTTTATGAATTAGAGGTCTAAATTCCAATTTATAAGCAAAACATTGAACCTTGCCCAGAATTTCGGCAACTAAAATACACCTCCATCACTTATCATTTCACTGCCCTATTAATCAACAAAACAGTATTACCATAACCATGCATCATTACACTTTAATCTTCAAGCTTTCCATGAAAAAAACACAATCAAGTAACTCACTAATCATTTCCATATTCGCATCCCCTATATTATGCTTCTATTATATTTCAATCACCACCAACCTTACTCAAATCCATTCAAATTCCTCCACCCTAAAATATGAAAAATATACAGACATATCATTCCATTGATTTTCCACCATCTTTTCATAATTATAACACCACAAATCATCATCTTTAACATACCAAAAAAATTGTAAATCAACAAAGCAATGAACCAAAACAACTTAGAGAAGATTCTTACAATTTAATGAGGTTAGAACCTTGCTAAGATGAATTCCTCGAGCTTGTAGACCCTTCTTGATACTTGATTTCCCTTGTTTTCTCTCAAAGTTTTGCCTAAGAATTACAAAATTTCCTCTCCTGTTTTTCTCTGTAGGATTTGGCCAAGAATAATAATAGGGGATAGTGTTTTGTTTCTTCGCTAATCTAGAGTTTTCTAGAGTTTAATGACTTATTTATCCTTAGAAAAATGGGCTAGGGAAATTGGTGTTTGTCTTATTGAATTTGGGCAGGCCCAAAGGAAGAAAACAGGTTTAGTTAATGTTCTACACTTAGATCCATTTTGTTTCTTAATAAATAAATAAAATATTAAATTCCCATACTAACTATCGAAATTCTGCTATAGATATTATGAAATTTTAAGGGTGTTACAATTCTCCGCCTTTAAAAATGATTCGTCTTCGAATCAAATTAAATTTGGAATGAGGGTCATTCCTCTTCGATATCTAACTATGAGGGCTATTCTAATATCATTATTGTTCTTGATTAACTAGGGCCTATGCAGGTGGTATACCTTTATAGGTGGTACGCTTTCTCGGAGACATTGCTATCTATTCTTACCAAACAAAGAGGTGTCTGAACATTTGTAAAAGATTTACACATATGTATTGGTTTACATGCATACTATGCCTGACGGAACCTATTACCTATTTTGAAATAGGTATTCGATAAACGCCATCACGACAGATTACCTAACTAGTACCTCTAAGAGGAATGCATAATAACCAGTTCATTATTTAATCGCATCCGATAACGTAAGATAATATAAGTAATCAAGACTCTTATAACAATGGCATTACTCATTCATAGATTGGATCAAAGGTGTTAAAAATTCGGATAATCAGAAAGGTACTTTAAACCATAAAACTAATTCATAATTTATAACCCAGACATTGAAAATAATAGATTTATATACATAGGAATCTATATATAGATTATACGAGGAATATAGTGTGGGCTAGACTCATAATATTAAATCTCTAAACGTTTTAGAGATGAAATCACACTTATATTTTTTTATTTTGATTTTCTTCTTATTCTTTCTTTTGGTTTTCTCAACACTTGAGAGAGAATGAAGAAGAAGAAGATGGAAGCTAGGGTTAGAATGAGAGGCTTAAGAAAAAAAGGAAAGAACAAATCCTTTCTATACCTAGGGTAATATTTTTCAAAACAAAATCAAATCCCTTCCTTTTCGTCCATGTAAAAATCGGCCAAGCCTTTATTTTCTTATTAATTTTGTAACTTGTAATATTAATTTCCATAATGGAATTATATATTACAAAACTAAATAGTTATTACCTTTCAAAAAGGTGTAACTACTAAAATAAAGCCAAGGGTTTCCAAAACCCAAAATTTGGAAATTCCAAATTTAGCCTTGCATTAAATTATATCTTTATATAATTTAATACATGTGATTAAATATCAAATATTTAATAAAACCATATATTAAATTTTTAACATATAGTTCCAAGTGTGACAAAATAATATTATTAATCATATTAATAATATTTACACTTTTGTGAGTATATAATTGGAATATCCAATTATACTAGATCTGCTATAGTATATCGAGCTAGCACGGGGACCAAATGGACCTACGGTTCCGAGCTCCAATAATCTCAAAATATTAATTAAGCTCTTAATTAAATATTCTGAATTATTAACTCGGGGTTATTCCACTAAAAACCCGAAGTTACACTCTCGTTACCGCAGATGGTATATTAAGCCGAACCAAGTCGGTGTCCATCGATATAGACACTACATATAGATTAACCCTTCACGAGTATCTCGTAATTACAACCCTTAAGGAAGACACTCATCTACTTCTCGCAAGAAGGAGTGAACTCCATGTCTATATAAAACGTCCCCAGCTACACACCAGACCATGCCCCCAAAATACGTAGCTATTGTTGGACAATTATGGCCCATAACATCACTATTTGTACAGATCATGGTGTTGTTGTACAAATTAACTGTGTGACAAAGGAAATTGCTCTTTTATCATTTGTAATTAGATTACCAAGATATATATAAATGATAGAAGGTCCTTATGATTAGTTTCGGATTGAGATGATATGAGACAATATCAATCCACGGAGGTTTAATCATTAAATAACCCTAGTCAGAGTATTATCGAGATTGGACATCGATAATGCGTAAAAGACTAGTATTACACTTGTGCGCGTTGTGGGAGCATAACGACATAGTTCTCATATATTTGGGTATAAGATACTCATGCAAGTGTAATAGGAGGTTGTGTTTACCGATGGTACGGGAACAGCTTCGCTCTGGATAGACCCCTCAGAATTCCATTGGTAGTATGACTATGTGTCTATGGAAGTCCTAATCAGGGTAGTTGTATTTGGTCTTGACCTGAGACTTTCACCGCTAATACTTGCGACAATCAATATACTTTGGTTTTGGTCATCCAGGGCTTTAACCGGGTTATGTGTACGCCTCTTCTAGGTATATTGAGAATCGTAGTGTATTGGGTGTGATGTCAAGACGGAAGTATCACTCCAGTCATAGTGGAGATGATGATCACGTAGGATACGGAACTGGTGCTCTTATGTACTGCAGTCATCGGGATAATATGACTATGTCATGATTATCCGATTATAGAGACTAGTTACCAGAGATCCGATATGTGCTTCGTACGGGGCAGACACAATTCCAGCCTCAGGCCTTTCACGTGACATCCGATGTTGGATCGTAATACGCAATACTACTTATACTACGCCTGATATACATAACATATTCCTTAAGAATATTTCTGGAGAATTGGGTAGGCACAGTGCTTTACTAGAAGCCAACCATGTCTTGTAAATCGGTAAAAATATAGTACTAGGTACGTACGTGTTCGGATAGTCCGACGACCAGATTTACTGCCAACATATCCGGAGATCTCATGGGTCGCTTCCCGAAGATTCACCGATGACGTATGACTCGCACTTTATTAATCTGGGATTAATTAGTACAGAGAGAATTAATTTGGGATTAATTTCAGAGATATTTTATCTGGGATAAAATATTAATTAAAGAGAGAGAACGATTAATTTGGAATTAATCGATAAATAATATATTCGATATATTATATGAAATTGGATTTTGACGCGGAATTAAAATTAGATTTTAATTCGGGCAAACGAGTTAATTTAGAATTAATTCTTTAGCGACGTGAATAGTAATTTTGCTATACCAAAAAATCAAATAAAAATGGTATAAGTCATTTCATTCAATCACAATTGAGTGTAACACACTCAAACATCAACTTACATCAAGTCAATCAAGTTGTCAAGTCACATCACTCAAAGTGACAAGTGATTTGACGCTTGAAGTGACTAGAGATTTGACGCTTGATGTGACTAATGATTTGACGCTTGATTTGACTTGCGTGCCGCAATCGAATTCGAAATGTGAATGCGCTCGCAAACATCTCGGGCTCGGGTTCGCTAATTCCAAATTAATGAATTTTCCGTTGCGTCGTAATTAAATGATTACGCCTAGCGAAATCACTATTCACGTCGCTAACGAATTAATTCTAAATTAATTCGTTCGCCCGAATTAAAATCTAATTTTAATTCCGCGTCGAAATCCAATTTCATTTAATATATCGAATATATTAATTAATCTATTAATTCCAAATTAATCGTTATCTCTCTTTATATGATATTTGATCCCAGATAAAATATCTCCGCAATTAATCCCAGATTA
Organism: Zanthoxylum bungeanum; assembly: GCA_019454045.1. Lineage (NCBI taxonomy): Eukaryota > Viridiplantae > Streptophyta > Magnoliopsida > Sapindales > Rutaceae > Zanthoxylum > Zanthoxylum bungeanum. Next base: position 22,516 of record SKCR01044854.1, on the reverse strand, counting down.
ATTTTCTCTCTCATCTTATTAATCCCAATTAATTTAGAGTGTGAGTCATACGTCATCGGTGAATCTTTGGGAAGCGACCCATGAGATCCCAGATATGTTGGCAGTAAATTCGGTCGTCGGACTATCCGAACACATAAGTACCTCGTACTACGTTTATACCGATTTACAAAACAAGGTTGGCTTCTAGCAAAGCACCATGCCTACCCAATTCTCCAGAAATATCCTTACAGAACAAAGGATCTATATTAGGCGTAATATACATAGTATCGTGTATGTCGATCCAGTATCGGATGATCACGTGCTAGGCCTGGGGCTGGAATTGTGTCTGCCCCGTACGAAGCACATGTCGGATGTCTGGTAACTAGTCTCTATAATCGGATAAACCTGACCTTGTCATTTTATCCCGATGACTGCAGTACTCTACGTGACCATCATCTCCATATGACTGGAGTGACACTTCCATCTTGACATCACACCCAACACACTACGATTCTCAATATACCCAGCATTGGCGTACACAGAACCTGTTAAAGCCCTGAACGACCGCAACCAAAGTATATTGATTGTCGCAAGTATTAGCGGTGCAAGTCTCAGGTTAAGACCAAATACACCTACCCTGATTTCGGACTTCCATAAACACATAGTCATACTACCAATGGAATTCTGAGGGGGTCTATCCAGAGCGAAGCTGTTCCCATACCATCTGTAAAACACAACCTCCTATTACACTTGCATGAGTATCATATACCCAAATATATGAGAACTATGCCGTTGTGGCCTCACAACACGCACAAGTGTGATACTAGTCTTTTACGCATTTATCGATGTCCAATCTCGACAATGCTCTGACTAGGGATATTTAATGATTTATCATTCATTGACTGATACTGTCTCATATCATTCTCAATCTAGGAACAAATAATAGGGACCTTTCATCATTTATACATCTAGGTGATCTAATCACAAATGATAAGAGTGCAATCTTCTTTGTCACATAGTTAATTTGTACAACAACACCATGAACTGTACAAATAGTGACGCTATGGGTCATAATTGTCCAACAAATAGTACCTAAAATCGTTGATTCGATAGTTGGACTATTGGAATCAAGATAATTGAAAGATTAACGTTTAGAACATAATCCTGGGTGAAAATTTATTTAAATGGTTTAATTTTCAAATTGGGAATAATATCTCAGGATAGTCCTGAATACTGAGAAGTTACTTTATTTGATATAGTGACGTCTCGAGCCTAAGCCCGGATTTAAGCAAATAAGTGGAACATGAAATTTTTGGAATATTCATGTGATGATAACTTTAGTGCTTAATCCATTATGCTTGCCAAATAGACTCCTTAATTTTTAATCAGAACTAAAGATTAGATCCTTATAGTATGATAATGAAATTGAAGGATCTTCATAGATCTATCCTTAGATCTTAGAAGTACAAATTGCAATAGAAAACTCTTGGAGAGTTAATGGCTATAGTCAAGGAGACAAAGCCAGAGTTTTCAATAAGGCAAGAAGTGCAAGGCGCATCTTACTTCGACATCCCAGAAGGCCAAGGCTTGGCCAAAGGCTTCTGGGGTGTGGAAAAGGGGCAAAGGCAAAATCATTATAATCTTCTGGGAAGACAAAGGACATATCCCAAGATGTCTGCCTAAATTGTGGCAAACGGGGTCACTGGAAGCGTGACTGCCGTATGGACAAGGCAGACATGAAGGAAGTGAAGACAGGCAAGGCTCCGACTTCAAATATGTTTGTCATAAACATGTTCGCTACTAGTATTAAAATTGGATTTTAGATATTGAGTGTGGTACATAAATATATGTACTGATGTGCAGAATTTGCTGATTAGTAGGATAGTGACTTCAGTTGAGATTTACCTGCGAGTCAGAAACGAGATGAAAGTCGCAGTTTTAACCGTAGATACATAAGTTTAGGTACTACCCTTCGAGTGTGTACATAAATTAGGAAACTGTTACAATGTAACTAGTTTGACTAAAAACATTATCTCTATATCGGAGTATAATTCGTTGCGGATATACCTTTATATTCTATAACACTAAAGTGTTTTATTTTATAAAGATGATATTGAGATAAACACATTAGATGTGAATAACATTATTTATATTTTGAATATAAAAGAATCTCAAACGTATAACATGACAAACAAATAGCTCAATCTGATTTAATCAGATGAGACTTATTTGTGGCATTGTTGTCTGGGACACAATTAACAAGACTCTTATATCCATACTTTCGAAGAGTGGATACTAGGACAGATTTGATTCTATTCAAATAATGTCTACAAATCTAGTTTATTAGGCAAAATGCCTAAAACACCTTTTACTTGGTAAAAGTACAAGTGCCACTGATCTGTTAGCCCTTGTTCATAGTGACGTAAGTGGGCCCATATCTAGCTAGGTTAGAGTTGGATATGAACACTTTGAAACCTTTACGGATGTGGCATCGCGTTATGGTTATGTGTTTCTCGTGAAACACGGATCGTAAACTTTTGATGAATTCAAAGAGTTTCGATACGAAATAGACAAACAGATCGGCTAAAGTATTAAACCATCACGGTTAGACCATGATGAAAATACTTAAGCAATAAGTTTCTCAAATACTTGAAAGAGTATAATATTCTTTCAATGAGGACTCCTCCCGGAACAAGTCAATATGACGGTGTGTTCGAACAGAGAAACCGAACCTTGTTGGACATGATAAGGTTAATCATGAGTCGCTCTGAGCTACCATTTCCTTCAAGGGATACACATTAAACATTGCAAAACTTATTTTGAATAAGGTTCCATAAAAATATGTTAGACATACTTCATATTAGGTATGAACAGGAAAGAAACCGGGTTTTCTCATTCCTGAAGATTTGGGAATGATGGGCATATGTTTGGATGATACCAAACTATAACCCAAATCAGATAAGTGCCTAAGTTGTGGGTTATCCTAGGGAAACCAAAGTATAATACTTATACAACTCACTAGAGAACAATGTAATTGTTGTTCGCCATGCGTTTTTCCTAAGAGGAATACCTATATGTAGTGGTAAGTGTGAGGAAAGTAAAACTCGATGAAAATCGGAGTAATACTATTCCAGGCACCGATTCCTTAATGGAACACAAATAGTTCATCAAGGATGAAACTATGCCAATAATCTTCGAATACACAAGGATCGCGCAAGTCGGAGAGAGTCAAAAAACAACATGGGGTATGGGTTTCTGATCTCACCTCATAAAGATGTCAATCTTATTGAGGAAAACAAACTGACTACGTATGAGGAAATGATACAAAGGTATCGACTCCCTATAATGGAAAAGTGCCATGATGTCCGAAATGGATTCCATGTATATCAACTAAGTTTGGATACTAGTTGATGTACCGCAAGGCATTGTGCCTATATGTACTATATATGTCTTCAAGGAAGACATACATGGAAGGTAACATACCAACATACTAAGCTAGGCTTGTAGCGAAAATGTATCGTTATCAACATTGTGTCGATTATAACGAAACCTTTTACATGTTACCTTGATTAAATCCATTTGGATAATACTTGCTAATGCTGCATGTTTCATTTATGAAATGTTGCAGCTGAATGTCAAAATCGCTTTCCTTAAAAGGAAACCTTTTGGAGGATGTTTATAACATCCTGACGGTTTTGACGTACCAAAACGAGCAAACAAGGTTTGCGAGTTATTCGATCCATTTATGGATTGAAGCAAGCATTACGTTCTTGGAATTATCGTTTTGATGTAATCATAATGGTATATGATTTAATTCAAAACGAAAATGATTCTTGTGTATATAAGGAGGTTAATGGGAGCGCACTGACAGTGACTGTCCTATAAAATGATGACAAGTCATTTCTTAGAAATGAGATTCCCGTAATACAATCGGTGAAAGATTGGCTTTCATGAATAATTCTCCGTAGAATTCTTGGGAGAGACAACCTTTATTCTAGGAATAAAGATCTACTGGGATAGATCTAAAAGTTGTTGGCACTCTCCGAGAACTCGTACATTGAAATAAATATACGCGACCTAGTGTCTCATATGCTTTGAGGATATGGAGTCACAATCGGGCCAATCCAAGTGATAGTCACTGGATTGATGTTAAGAACATCCTTAAGTATCTTAGATGAACTAAGGATGCTTTCTTATACTTTGGAGAAGGAGAACTTGAAGTGACTGGGTTCACTGTTGCAAGTTTCCTAACCGATTATAACGACTATAAGTCGCAATAACGGTACTATAAAGTTTGAATAACGGAACAGTGAGCTGGAAATCTTCCAAGCAAGATACTGTTACCGAATAAACAACAAAAGTGGATTATTGCTGCAGCTGAGGCAGCAATAGAAAGCCTTTTGGATCGATAATAATCCTAATTAGATTAGGAGTAGTTCTGTTAGCAGCTGAGCTAGGCTTCAGTACAGGCTAAAGAATTAATGGTCTCATCAACGATCCAGATATATACTTCAAATATTCATCTGATTCGTTCAGATCATACATCGTGGCGATGTGATTATCGAATAAATCGTATCAGATGATAACCAAGCAAATTCGCTGACGAAAGCATTTTCTCAGCAGAAATTTGAGCGAACCGTACATAGTTCGGGTGTAAGACACTTGAGTGATTGGCTATAAGCCAAGTGGGAGATTGTTGGACAATTATGGCCCATAGCATCACTATTTGTACAGATCATGGTGTTGTTGTACAAATTAACTGTGTGACAAAGCAAACTGCTCTTTTATCATTTGTAATTAGATTACTAAGATATAAATAAATGATAGAAGGTCCTTATGATTAGTTCCGGATTTAGATTATATGAGACAGTATCAATCCATGAAGGTTTAATCATTAAATATCCATAGTCAGAGTATTTTCGAGATTGGACATCGATAATGCGTAAAAGACTAGTATTACACTTGTGCGCGTTGTGGGAGCATAACTACATAGTTCTCATATATTTGGGTATATGATACTCATGCAAGTGTAATAGGAGGTTGTGTTTACCGATGGTACGGGAACAGCTTCGCTCTGGATAGACCCCTCGGAATTCCATTGGTAGTATGACTATGTGTCTATGGTAGTCCGAATCAGGGTAGGTGTATTTGGTCTTAACCTGAGACTTGCACCGCTAATACTTGCGACAATCAATATACTTTGGTTTTGGTCGTCCAGGGCTTTAACCGGGTTCTGTGTACGCCTCTTCTGGGTATATTGAGAATCGTAGTGTATTGGGTGTGATGTCAAGACAGAAGTATCACTCCAGTCACATATGATACGAAACTGGTGCTCTTATGTACTACAGTCATCGGGATAATATGACTAGGTCATGATTATCCGATTATAGAGACTAGTTACCAGAGATCCGATATATGCTTCGTACGGGGCAGACACAATTCCAGCCCCAGGCCTTACACGTGACATCCGATGATGGATCGTAATACGCAATACTACGTATACTACGCCTGATATACATCACATATTCCTTTAAGAATATTTCTGGAGAATTGGGTAGGCACGGTGCTTTGCTAGAAGCCAACCATGTCTTGTAAATCGGTAAAAATGTAGTACTAGGTACGTACGTGTTCAGATAGTCCGACGACCGGAATTACTGCCAACATATCCGGGGATCTCATGGGTCGCTTCCCGAAGATTCACTGATGACGTATGACTCGCACTTTATTAATCTGGGATTAATAAGTAGAGAGAGAAAATTAATCTTGGATTAATTGCAGAGATATTTTATCTGGGATAAAATATTAATTAAAGAGAGAGAACGATTAATTTGGAATTAATCGATAAAATAATATATTCGATATATTATACGAAATTGGATTTCGACGCGGAATTAAAATTACATTTTAATTCGGGCAAACGAGTTAATTTAGAATTAATTCGTTTGCGACGTGAATAGTAATTTTGCTAGGCATAATTATTTAATTAAATTAGATTTAATTACGTCGCAACAGAAAATTCATTAATTCGGAATTAGCGAACCCGAGCCCGGTAGTGTTTGCAGGCCCACTTGCATTTCGAATTCAAGTGCGGCCTTCAAGTCACATCAAACGTTATATCATTAGTCACTTTGATTGATGTGATGTCTAGTCACTTTGAGTGATGTGACAACTTGTCACTTTGATTGATGGTGGTAGTTGGATGGCTTTAATGCCATTTACCAATTTTGAATTTGGTAAATCATTAATTGATTTTGGAAAATCAATTAAGTGTATTAGATACACAAAACCAAATCACCAACACATTCATCTCTCTTCCCACTCTCCTCACTCTCTCGGCCTTGGGCCATTCTTCTTCTTAATTCTTGCTTGGCCGAGAACAAAGGAGAAGCCAAAAGGGAAAATTTGTGGCAAGTTTTTTAATGTGCTAGCACACTAAAGATGACATACAAATGTGATAGGGAAACTTTTCTTATGAGCATGGAATCACCATTTGTAAAACTTGGAGCTTGGAGCATCAATGGAGGACATGACCGAAAATGGAGGAGCACAATTTTGGGCCATTGCCGAGAGCTCAATGAGCCAAGAAGTTTTGTTGTTCCTCGCATCGCATAACCGATCAATGTAAGTATGATTCCGCCATGCTTCTTTGTTGTATTCGCAAATGATTTCTTGCTTGAAATTGATATTGGGACTAACTAGAAACCCAACATCTATTGGTCAAGACTGCTACACCAACCTCACCTTTTGTAAATCAAAGGACAAACCCTACCATGCAGGAGTTCGTAGTACACTTAGGATTAAGATCAATCCATATATGACCATCTAGTAGATCGAAATGAATTTCTTTATTTAACGGATATTATAAGAAAGTCATTTCTATGTGGGTCCAGTCCTATATGATCACATCATACAAGGTGCCTTCATTCTCATGTCTCCATATGGACGATCCCGGATCAAGGTTGCCATACAATTATAGAATGGACCGCATCTATAGATAAACCACAACCAAAGTCCCGCTTTGTTTTCTCTCTATGTACTATTTTATATTACCAACTTCAGACTTAAATCCTCTTGTGTATGACACTCATACACTAAATCTGAAGGTACATGTGTACTCTAGGGTGATCAAGATAATTTACAATATGAGAAATATAACGAAATATTTTGATAAATTAATAATGCATCATTTTATTTCATAACATATAAAACCATTTACATTACATGAAGCTCTAGGGCATATATCCCAACAATCTCCCACTTGCACTAGAGAAAATGGGACATGTCACGTAATCCTAGACCATCTAGGTGACCGTCAAACACTTTAGCCGACAAGGCATTTGTAAACGGATCAGCCAGGTTCTCTGCGGATTGAATATTTATGACATAAACATCTCCTCTCTATATTATCTCCCGGATGAGATGATATTTCCTCTCTATCTGCTTTCCTCTCTTGTGGTTTCTTGGTTCTTTTGAATTTGCCACTGCACCACTATTATCTTAATAAACTATGAGTGGTTTATCTATATCTGGAACAATTTATAGATCTCTAAAGAATTTACGTTGCCAGACTACTTTCTTAGCTGCTTCACAAGCTGCTACATACTAAGCCTCCATTATGGAGTCAGCAATGCAAGATTGCTTTATACTCCCCCATATTATAGCCCCACCACCTAGGGTAAACACTTATCTAGATGTTAATTTCCTACTATCGACATCTGTGTGAAAATCAAAGTCTGTATTTCCCCTTAGGATCATATCGTCACCGAAATATACAAGCATATAATCTCTAGTTCTCTTAAGATACTTGAGAATGTGTTTCACAGCCACCCAATGATCCAATCATGGGTTAGACTGAAACCTACTGACTACTCCCACTGCAAAACAGATGTCTGGCCTCGTGCATAACATAGCATACATGAGACTACCAACTGTTGAGGCATATGTGATATGTCTCATTTCCTCAACATCTTGAGGTGTCTTAGGACATTGTTCCTTTGACAAATGAATTCCATGTCAATAAGGCATATTGCCATTCTTGGAATTCTGCATCCCAAATTGCACAAGGATCTTGTCGATATAGGATGCCTAAGACATAGCTAACAGTCATTTCTTGCAATCCTGAAGTATCTAAATCCCAAGAACATAATTGGCCTCTCCCAAATCTTTCATTTGGAATTGGTTCGCTAGCCATGTTTTCACGTCCGATAATATCTTTACATCATTCCCAATGAGTAAAATATCATCAACGTATAAAACAAGAACCACCTTCCCGTCAATGACGCGCTTGTATACACAAGGCTCATCAACATTCTGCTCAAAGTCATAAGACTTAATCGTGGTATCAAATCTTATATTCCAAGATTGAGATGCCTACTTGAGTCCATAAATGGACTATTGCATCTTGCAAACCATTTGCTCTTGACCTTGGGCTATGAACCCCTCTGGTTGTACCATATAGATACTCTCATCAAGATTTCCATTCAAGAATGTAGTCTTGACGTCCATTTGCCAAATATAATAGTCATAATATACGGCAGTGGACAAAAGACTGTGGATGGATTTGAGCATGGCTACTGGCGAGAAAGTTTCCTTATAGTCAACTCCATCTTTCTAGTTATAACCTTTGGCCACTAGTCTAGCCTTGAAGGTCTATACCTTCCCATATGTTCCCCTCTTCCTCTTTTAGATCCACTTGCAACCTATGGGTTTTACCCTATCAGTTTGGTCTATAAGTTCACAGACTGAGTTGGAGTACATAGACTTCATCTCCAAGTTCATGGCTTTGAGCCATTCCTCTTTATCAGAATCATCAATTGCACTACAATAGGTCAATAGATCATATATACCATCACTGGATGCGACAACGTGCCTCTCTAACTCCAAGATAGCGATCAAGTTGTCATACAACCCTCCCACTACATCTAGGTGGCAGATTATTCTGATGAACTTGCATCTAACGCTCGGATGTCGAATGTGCTATGTATTTGTCAAATATCATTGACGATGGTGTGCTGGTCAAACTAGCTAGTAACTCCTCGAGTAACACTTTACTTTGAGGTTTCAACTCCCTAATTTAGTCCTATTCTAGAAACATAGTATTTTTCGATACAAATACTTTGTTATCTTTAGGATTATATAAGAATCCACCCCTAGTCTCCTTATGATAGCCTACAAATAGGCACACCTGAGAACATGGCTCCAACTTTGTAGTCTTATTCTTCAGCACATGTACTGGACACCCCTATATAAGGAAATGTCGTAAACTAGTTTTACGACCACTCTACAACTCTAAGGGAGTCTTAGGAGTAGACTTAGATGGAACTACATTAAGGATATGCAGTGCAGTTTGCAATGCATATCCCCAGAATGAACTAGGTAGTGAGAAATAACTAAAGATAGATCTCATTATGTCTAGTAGGGTCCGATTTCTCCTTTCTGCAACACCATTTTACTGTGGTGTTCCAGGCGCTGTGAGCTGGGATAATATCCCATGCTCAACTAAGAATTCCTCAAAATCTATGTCAAGGTATTCCCCTCCACGATTTGATCGTAGAGTTTTGATTGTTTTACCTAATTGGTTCTCAACCTCAGCACGATACTCTTTGAACTTTTTAAAAGTATCTGACTTGTGCTGCATTAGGTAAACATACCATATCTAGAATAATCTTCAATAAATATGACGAAGTATTCATAACCATCTCGGGCCCTTACATTCATCGGTCCACAAATGTCTGAATGTGTAGGCTCAAGTGGTTGACTGGCTCTTATACATTTTCCTGTAAAAGGTCTCTTGGTCATTTTTCTTTCTAAACATGATTCACAGACTGGTAAAGTTCCAACCTAACTGGTTTAAGGCTCTGTTCTTTATCAACTTATCTATCCGGTCAAGGTTGATATGACCAAGTCTAAGATGTCCCAAATATGTGTAATCGTGAGAAATCTTTTGCCGTTTAGTTTTAGGTTTCCTAACCTTAAACATTTCAGCTTTGAGCAATGACCTATGTGTTAACGGTCTTAACACATACAGGTTATTTTCCTAGTTTCCTGTGTATGTGGTTAATCCATTTCTACCAATAGTAACTAAATTGCTATTAAAAGAAACTGAAAACCGATCATCCAAGAGTTTAGAAACAAAAATCAAATTTCTGCGAAAACCAGGAATAAATAACACATTGTTCAAATTTAAATAACTATTATTTGTAAAATTTAAACTGGAAACTCCCACTGCTCTTGCTGAAATGGCATCCCATTTCCCGACCCTTATGGTGTAGTCAATTTCAGCAAGGTCCCTCCATGAGTCAAGTAGTTGCAAAGAAGAACAAACATGGTTAGTGGCTCCAGAATCAATAATCCATGAGGATTTATTATCCTCCACTAGTAGAGATTCGATAACGAGTAAATCATATTTACATGTATCCTTTTTCTCCTTCAGCTCAGCAAGGTATTTTGGAAAATTCTCTTAATTAAATATTCCAAATTATTAACTCGCGGTTATTCCATTAAAAACCCAAAATTGCACTCTCGTTACCACATATGGTATATTAAGCCGAACCAAGTCGGTATCCATCGATATAATCACTACATATAGATTAACCTTTCACGAGTATCTCGTAAATAGAGCCGTGTCATAATGTCCGTTATACCCCTCTAATTATTTTTACCTTATGTACCATTGATTCTCTAATGAACGATTTATTCATAACCATTATGAATTTTAATCTTTCTATTCGTAATAAAAAGACTTGAGCGCTCTAACCATTCAAGTACCGAATCAACCCTTAAGGAAGACAATCATATACTTCTCGCTAGAAGGAGTGAACTTCAAGTCTATATAAAACGTCCCCAGCTACACACCAGACCATGCCCCAAAGTACGTAGCTATTGACCGAGACTAGTACACCAACCTCACTTTTGTAAATTAAATGACATAGCCTGCCATGCATGAGTTCGTAGTGCACTCAGGATTAAGATTAATCCATATATGACCATCAAGTAGATCAAAATGAATTTCTTTATTTAACAGATATTATAAGAAAGTCAATTCTGTCTGGGTCCAGTCATATATGATCACATCATGCAAGGTTCTTTCATTCTAATGTCTCTACGTGGACGATCTCGGTTCAAGGTCATCATATAATTATAGAATGGACCGCAGTTATAGATAAACCATAAATAAAGTACCCTATTTGTTTGCTCTCTATTGACTATTTTAGATTACCAACTTCAGACTTAAATCCTCTTATGTATGACACTCATACACTAAATCTGAAGGTACATTTGTAATCTAGGGTGATCAAGATAATTTACAATATGCAAAATATAAACAAACACTTTGATAAATGAATAATGCATCATTTTATTTCATACATATAAAACTGTTTACATGACATAAGCTCTAGGGCATATATCCCAAAAACTTGTATGCTAGGCACTACCTCTCCAATATCTGATCCTCGAGTACGTCCTCAAGCCCTATAGAAAGGTTAGTAAGATTCTTGAGAACCATTTGAATATTCTTCCAATAATCTCGAAACTAGAATTCTTAGTATCGCATAATCCTTTAGCAACCATTCGAGTATGTCACACGGGGTTCAGACATGATAAGTAATGAGAACAGCTAGTGAAGCTTTCAAGGACATATACCTGAAGGTTTAAAGATAGAGAAAGTTGAAGAAGTACAGAATTAGAAAGTAAAGAAAGAAATTTACACTTATAGTACAGCCTAGATAATAGACTGCATTGAAACAGAATTGATAGTAAAGAAAATATGTGAGATTATAGTAGTGAAGAGAATAGGATGAGTAGAAACAGACATAAGAATGTCAAATAAGTTCAAGGCTACTTCCCTCCTTAGAGAATTCCATAGAATAGATCCAATAGCTTTTGAGATCCCGGTATGCATAGCAAGTTGTACGAACAATGGAAGGTAGTTTGAAAAGTAAGAGAAGTAAGAAATCTAGTCATGTTACGGAATATCCTAATAGGTTTGAGATACCTAGAAGAACGTAAGGGTTTAGATACCTTAGCACAAAATCGAGACATAGTAAGATCAATATCATAAGAAGAAGTAAATTAATTATAGTACCTAAGGAGTCCAAGGTAGGTGAAATCATAACTTGACCATTGCCTGACTCCGTAGATAGGAAAACGTCCTAATAGGGTCCATCTCACACCTATTTTAAGCTAGGTAATGGATTTAGTAAGGGAAAACCTAACACCATTTTACTTTTAGATCTTGTTGACTAGAATATATAAGAGTATCTATACGAAAACCCTATACCCACGCATTACACCACAGAATAAAAATAGAAAATCTTCAGAGACAAATCCACCAGATAGAGCTCCATCGAGTCTGTGGAAGATAGTAAGAGAGTCTAGTGTAACACATGGCATAAGTAAGCTCGCCTAAGTCTGCAGCACCAGCAGAAGTCCATAGATTATACCATTTATAGTAGTAACCTATATAAACCTAGAAACAGATCTAGTAAATGAGAAACCTTGAAAAACTCAAGAAACGATTAAGAAGTACAGTAAAGGTCGTGACATACGCATCTCGAAGGTTAAACCCAAGGCACAATAAGGACCATATGACTTTCAATAGTGCATATTATAAATCTCCCATACTTTAGTACCTACTATAGAAAATGTTTAAACATTCACCCAAACTACCGCAGGACCTCAACCAGTAGTAGTAGAATGGTTTTCCCTAGGTCTTTATAAAATGCACATATTCATTTTTCGAATACGAAATTCGGTATAGCCCGGTTAAGTATAATTAAGAATCCATCAGAACATATACGACGCTTGATAGTAGACAAGCCAGATCAGTCGAGTGCATGAAAATCTAGAGGAGGATCCATATGAGACATGTAAGCATACATTTCCTAAAGAATGAAAACATCTTAGATGTATCATATGTTTAGTAAAACTATCTTAGAGTGCTACAAAACCTAAAGTGTTTGAAGAAGTAAGGACTAACGGAATCCGAGTACTTGAAGAAAGTAGAACATGTAACATTTAGGAGTAATATATATATATATATATATATATATATATATATATATATATATATATATATTGTGAGACCCTTCTGTCAAGCCAAAAGGAAGAACTAAGAAGAAAAAATAAGTCAAAACTATCAAAAATATATAATCAAAAGAGTACAGTAAAACTTAGAGTAAGATTATGTCTCAAAGGATTCCTAGTAAAGGAAAGTATAAGTATTGATAAAGGAAAAGTTAGCAGAGAGATTAGGTGTTGAATTCAAGAAACTCTTTAGCATCAGTGCACAATAACCAAAAATAGTCTTTGATCACTCAATCTCCTTCCCAATTTTATAGCACCAGTAGTAGTAGACCACTACACTAAATTAATGATGTTCTCAGGAAACGATAGACTCAAGATATAGTCAAATACCTTCAAGACATGAACGAAGTCATTTTATTCTAAAGCACGAGGCATTACCCTTAGGAAAGGTATATGAGGCATGGAGATCATGAATGTCTCAAATACAATTCATAGCATATGAAAAGAGAGAGGCTTTAGGCAATAAAGTGGGAGTGAAATTGTTAAAGAAGATACAATGAATAAGAGACTACTAGTCTAATGGTGATAAGAATACAAGAGTAGTATGGTGTATTATAGTTTTAGGTTCAGTGGTGCTACATATCTTTATACAAAGTTAGCTTGCAGTGTTAAACATAACTAAGGACGTTAGAGTACCATTCTTTTCATTTAAGAAATGAAGAAAAACTACTATAGGAAAATAATTATATAAGATATGGCAGTAAGCCCCCTATGTGTCACAATAGGGCCGAAATACCATCAAAGATGGACATGAAAGGAGAATAGTTAGTACAATCAGTGTGTTTCTTCGAGTGTTGTACACAGGTAAGAGTAAGGTGAAATATGACTCAAAATAATTTATTAGTATCAGAACACGAATAATGACCAGGCCGACTAGGTGCCAAATGATTTACCAGATAGTAAATCAGGACAGAACAATAAAAGGACCATATGGATACTTCAAGCTCAGGTATTTTAAGTTGTAGCTAGGCAAGTTAACCAAAGACGTTATAATGATCTATCAATGATCAAAAGAATAAGATCTCACTTTAATTCAATTACAGATTTCCCTACGCAGAACGACCTTTCTCAAATAAATTCATGATAATGACATATTAAACATTAAAGTGAACATGGTATAGTACCCATTAGTGAGATCATCACATGATAAGTAATGAACGGTATTATTTGCTGACGACTGATAGGAAAATATGGAGCGGTGAAAATGAGGCTTCAAATATATATATACACCTGAGAACCTAGATTTTGGCGGAGGGAGCTTCGCGGACTAATAAGGGAAGTGCTAATTGAGAAAGATGAAAACGGAATAACCAAGCCTTCGTAGGATCGCGCATAAGGATGACCGCCATTAGTACCTTAGTAAGTTCTTATAATGAATAAGCTTTCAAGGGTAGATTTTAAGTGACATCAGTAAAAACGATGGGCATGCGATTTCAAAGAGAGAAAATGTGTTAATCTATAAGGTGATGAAATAGTGTGAAGGAAGTAGTGATTGGATCAGAGTGAATTGATCGATAACGATACCGTAAGTGGAATAGTAAAAGCTATTAATGATAGAGAAGGAAATTAAACTAACTCTTAACCGTATGAGTGTCGTGATATCAGAAACCAAGAACAAGGTAAGATAAGTTGGGGTTTTTGGCTAATACTGACGTTTTGTAGTAGATTCAAAATTAGTAGAGAAACATTGGCCATTATCTAAATTTATATAATTTTATTTACTAGAGAGATCATTAAGAGATTACATTGTAACAAAAGGTGAAGAACCCGAAGTATGCTACAAAATTAGGCAAACAAAGGTCATTGGCTGTACTATAAAATTACAATAGTGATACATTAAACGTGAAGTGTAACTAAAGTCCCAAGTGATATCTAAGACCTTATGTTGACCTGGCAATGGACAATTAGGACTTTATGCTTACAATGCAAGACATAACACGTGGGATCCTTAAGTGATGTTTGGAAGACCTAACTCGATTGGTATACAAAACAGGATAAGGTAAGCATCAATTCCTCAATGAGAAAAATCCTAGATAGATTTTCCTTACTGTCAGATATAAGAGGTTTTGAATGGTCAAGAGCTAAGAGGTGTGAGACGTCAGGCCACAAATACAGTATCAAAATGTAGAACTGATAACTCACACAGATATTTGAGTCTGGAAATGTCGAGCATAACTAGTGGTCTAGTAATATAGTTTCTTTAATACATGACAATAGCTGTTGCATAACGGTTGTATAGTGTGTTCTAAAGAAGTTTCATGGAATTAGGACGAGAAAATTATCTCTCAGTCTAGAATTCAAGAGGGTTATTCTCTATAGCCCAAGAAATTTGGAGCAATATGTGCAAGCATGACAAGTGTTGGTTTCTATAATTATTCCCAAAGAAAGATTAAGCCATAGAAATACAAATAACATACATGCAAAGCTTGAAGCATGGCGGAATCATACTTACAAAGCTTGTGACGAAATTGATGAAGAAAATCGTTGAGCCTTGAAGGTGAAACTTTTGGCCAAGAAGAGGAGGGAGAGAAGCTTCAAGTCTTCAAGTGTTCCAAGCTCCAAGGTTGTTTCCCTATCACCTCTTTTGATCCTTCAATGTGCTAGCAAAATGGAGAAATGAAAATGATTTTTCTGTCCTTTTTTGAAGAAGCTCACGGCGTGCGTGAAGAAGAAGGAGAGGAGAGTGAGAGACTTTTCAATTTTCTTGTTCTCTTTTTGTGTTTCAAAAATCGTGAGTCAAGAAAATAAAAGCATCATGATGCATCATATACCAAAATGAATTTTTTAGATAAAAAACTCTTCAAAAAACGTGTAAAGCTTTTTCCCTCCAAAAATTCATTAAATGGCATCATTATCTTACATTGAGAATAGAGACAATGTATCATCCCATAAAGGTGACTAGATACATCCATCATCTATTCGTGTCAAGTAATGAGATATCACGATGTGATTTGCGGATCCCACCCGTTTCAAAATACGAATGTGTCCGCAAACACTTTCGGGCTCGATTTCGCTAATTCCGAATTAACGCATTTCCGTCGCGACGAGAATTAAATAATACACCTAGCGAAATTACTATTCAGATCGCTAACGAATTAATTCTAAATTAATTCGTTTGCCCGAATTAAAATCCGATTTTAATTCCGCGTCGAAATCTAATTTCGTTTTCATAATATATCGAATATATTATTTTATCGATTAATTCCAAATTAATCGTTCTCTCTCTCCTAATAAGGCATTTTATCCAAGATAAAGTTTCTCCGTAATTATTCCAAGATTAATAAAGTTCGAATCAAACATCATAGGTGAATCTTCAGGAAGCGACCCAAGAGATCTCCGGATATGTTGGCAGTAAATACGGTCGTTGGATAATCCAAACACGTACGTACCTCGTACTACGTTTTTACCGATTTACAAGACAAGGTTGGCTTCTAGCAAAGCGCCATGCCTACCCAATTCTCCAGAAATATTCTTACTGGAATATTTGATCTTTATCAAGCGTAGTATACCGTAGTATCACGTACATCGATCCAGTATTGGACGATCACATGTTAGGCCTGGGGCTGGAAATGTGTCTGCCCCGTACGAAACATATATCGGATATCAAACAACTAGTCTCTTTAAAACGGACAATCCTGACCTGGTCATATTGTCCCGACGGTTGCAACCTTTTATAGAGTACTAGTTCTGTATCCTGCGTGATCATCATCTCCATATGTCTGAAGTGATACTTCCATCTTGACATCACATCCAGTACACTACGATTCTCGATAAACCCAGAAGAGGCGTACACAGAACCAGTTAAAGCCCCGAACCACCAAAACCAAAGTTTTCCGATTGTCGCAAGTACTAGCGATGCAAGTCTCAGGTTAAAACCATATACACCTACCCTGATGCGGCCTCCCATAGACACGCAGACATACTACCAATGGGATTCTGCGGGGTCTGTCCAGAGCGAAGCTGTTTTCCGTACCATCGGCAAAACACAACTCCTATCGCACTTGCATAAGTATCCAATACTTAAATATATGAGAACTATGTCGTTGTGCCATCACAACTCGCACAAGTGCAATACTAGTCTATTCTGCATTATCGATGTCCGATCTCGATAATACTCCGTTTAGGGATATTAATGATTAAACCTTTTATATTGATACTGTCTCATATCATCTCAATACGGAACTAATCATATGGACTTTTGCCATTATTATAT
Organism: Zanthoxylum bungeanum; assembly: GCA_019454045.1. NCBI lineage: Eukaryota > Viridiplantae > Streptophyta > Magnoliopsida > Sapindales > Rutaceae > Zanthoxylum > Zanthoxylum bungeanum. The sequence goes on along the minus strand of SKCR01044854.1, from coordinate 5,238 downwards.
CAAAGTAAATAATTTTACAAAACGGCAAAAGGCAATTTCATTATCACATAGTTAATTTTGTACAATAATACAATATCATTTACAAAACTGTGACGCTATGGGTCATAATGTCTAACAATCTCCCACTTGGCCTATAGCCAGTCACTCAAGCATCTAATACTTGAACTATGTATATGTCGTTCAAACACCTCATGAAGAACAGCCTTCGTCAGCGGATCTGCAATATTGTCATCCGATGCGACCTTCTCGACTTTTACATCGCCACGATGTATAATCTCCCGAATCAGATGGTATCGCCGAAGAACTGTTGGTTTCTATAATTAGTCCCAAAGAAAGATTAAGCCATAGAAATACAAATAACATACATGCAAAGCTAGAAACATGGCGGAATCATACTTACTAAGCTTTGTGACGAAAATGGTGAAGACAATCCTTGAGTCTTCAAGGTGGAAGTTTCGGCCAAGCAAGAAGATGGAGAGAAGCTTCAAGTCTTCAAGTGTTCCAAGCTCCAAGGTTGTTTCCCTATCACCTCTTTTGATCCTTCAATGTGCTAGCAAAAATGGAGAAGATGAAAACAATTTTCTGCCCTTGTTGGAAGAAGCTCACGGCGTGCGTGAAGAAGAAGAGAGGAGAGTGAGAGACTTTTCATTTTCTTGTTCTCTTTTGTTTCAAAAACGTGAGTGGCCAAATGAAAAGCAATGATAAGATATCAAATACCAAATGAATTTTTTAATTAAAAAACCCTTCAAAAACCGTGAAAGGTTTTCCCTCCAAAGGAAAATTCATCATATGCCATCATTATCTCACATTGAGAATAGAGACAATGTATCATCCCATAAAGGTGACTAGATACATCCATCATCTATTCGTGTCAAGTAATGAGATATCGCGATGTGATTTGCGGATTCCACCGTTTCAAAATACGAATGTGTCCGCAAACACTTTCGGGCCCAAATTCGCTAATTCCGAATTAACGAATTTCCGTCGCGACGAGAATTAAATAATTACGCCTAGCGGAATTATTATTCAGATCGCTAACGAATTAATTCCAATTAATTCGTTTGCCCGAATTAAAATCCGATTTTAATTCCACGTCAAAATCTAATTTCGTTTAATAATATATCGAATATATTATTTTATCGATTAATTCCAAATTAATCGATCTCTCTCTCTCTCTCCTAATAAGGCATTTTATCCAAGATAAAGTTTCTCCGTAATTAATCCAAGATTAATAAAGTTCGAATCAAACATCATAGGTGAATCTTCAGGAAGCGACCCAAGAGATCTCCGGATATGTTGGCAGTAAATACGGTCGTTGGATAATCCAAACACGTACGTACCTCGTACTACGTTTTTACCGATTTACAAGACAAGGTTGGCTTCTAGCAAAGCGCCATGCCTACCCAATTCTCCAGAAATATTCTTACTGGAATATTAGATCTTTATCAAGCGTAGTATACCGTAGTATCGCGTACATCGATCCAGTATCGGACGATCACATGTTAGGCCTGGGGCTGGAAATGTGTCTGCCCCGTACGAAACATATATCGGATATCAAACAACTAGTCTCTTTAAATCGGAAAATCCTGACCTGGTCATATTGTCCCGACGGTTGTAACCTTTTATAGAGTACTAGTTCTGTATCCTGCGTGATCATCATCTCCATATGTCTGAAGTGATACTTCCATCTTGACATCACATCCAGTACACTACGATTCTCAAAAACCCAGAAGAGGCGTACACAGAACCGGTTAAAGCCCCGAACCACCAAAACCAAAGTTTACCGATTGTCGCAAGTACTAGCGATGCAAGTCTCAGGTTAAGACCATATACACCTACCCTGATGCGGCCTCCCATAGACACGCAGACATACTACCAATGGAATTCCGCGGGGTCTATCCAGAGCGAAGCTGTTTTCCGTACCATCGGCAAAACACAACCTCCTATCGCACTTGCATAAGTATCCAATACTTAAATATATGAGAACTATGCCGTTGTGCCATCACAACTCGCACAAGTGCAATACTAGTATATTCCGCATTATCGATGTCTGATCTCGATAATACTCCGGCTAGGGATATTTAATGATTAAACCTTTTATATTGATACTGTCTCATATCATCTCAATACGGAACTAATCATATGGACTTTTGCCATTAATATATCAAAGTAAATAATTTACAAAACGGCAAAAGGCAATTTCATGATCACATAGTTAATTTTGTACAATAATACAATATCATTTACAAAACTGTAACGCTATGGGTCATAATGTCTAACAATCTCCCACTTGGCCTATAGCCAGTCACTCAAGCATCTAATACCTGAACTATGTATATGTCGTTCAAACACTTGCTGAAGAACAGCCTTCGTCAGTGGATCTGCAATGTTGTCATCTGATGCGACCTTCTCGACCTTTACATCGCCACGATGTATAATCTCCCGAATCAGATGGTAACGCCGAAGAACATGCTTGGATCGTTGATGAGACCTTGGTTCCTTAGCTTGTGCTATAGCCCCGTTATTGTCACAATACAATGGCACGGGCTCAGCAGCTAACGGAACTACTCCTAATCCGATTAGGAATTTTCGGATCCAAACTGCCTCCTTTGCTGCTTCTGATGCAGCAATATACTCCGCTTCAGTTGTTGAATCGGCAACAGTATCTTGCTTGGAAGATTTCCAGCTCACTGCTCCGTTATTCAAACAAAAAATGTACCCTGATTGCGACTTGAAGTCGTCCTTGTCGGTTTGGAAACTTGCATCGGTGTACCCAGACACCTCAAGTTCTCCACCTCCATAAATTAAGAAAGCATCCTTAGTTCGTCTAAGATACTTAAGGATATTCTTAACTGCCATCCAATGACCTTCACCTGGATCGGCCTGATAGCGACTGCACATGCTCAAATCATATGACACATCAGGTCGCGTACATACCATGGCATACATGATCGATCCAACTGCCGAGGCGAACGGTATCCGACTCATGTTATCTCTCTCTTCTATAGTCTTAGGACAGATGTCCTTAGACAGAAGGATACCACGTGACATTGGCATCAATCCCTTCTTGGATTGATCCATGTTGAATCGCTTCAACACTTTGTCAATATATGTACTCTGGGAGAGTCCAAGCAGCTTTCTAGATCTATCCCGGTAGATCTTTATTCCTATAATAAAGGCTACTTCTCCCAGATCTTTCATGGAGAATTTCAATGAAAGCCAAGCTTTCACCGACGTTAGCATGGGAATGTCATTGCCTATAAGCAATACGTCGTCGACATAAAGGACAATAAAAGTCAGTGCTCTCCCACTAACCTTCTTGTATACACAAGGGTCATCATCGTTTTGTACGAAATCATATTCTTTTATGATCTCATCAAAACGCTGATTCCATGACCGTGATGCTTGCTTCAATCCATAAATGGATCGATTTAACTTACAAACCTTGTTTGCAAGTCTGGGTACGATAAAACCGTCAGGCTGTTGCATATAAACAGCCTCCAAAAGGTTTCCGTTAAGGAAAGCGGTTTTAACGTCCATCTGTCATATCTCGTAATCGAAATATGCAGCTATTGCAAGCATTATCCGAATGGATTTAATCATGGCAACGGGTGAGAAAGTTTCGTCATAATCAATACCATATTGCTGACGATACCCCATTGCTACAAGCCTAGCTTTGTACGTTTGCACGTTTCCATCCATGTCGGTCTTCTTTTTGAAGATCCATCTGCATCCAATATGCTTTACGCTTTCTGGTGCATCAACCAGTGTCCAAACGTGGTTGGCGTACATGGAATCTATCTCGGAATTCATGGCTCTTGCCATAAAGCGGAATCAATATTCTGTATTGCTTCCTAATACGTAGTCGGTTCATTATCCTCAATAAGATTAATATCTACATGAGGCGAGATCAGGAACCCATACCTCTCAGGTACTGTCCTGACTCTCTCAGACCTACGCGGTCCTTGTGTATATGAAGATTGTGGTACAGACTCATCCTGGATGGTCTGTTTATGTTCCGTCGTTGATTCATTGCCAGGAACAGTATCACTACGATTTTCATCGAGCTCCACTTTCCTCCCACTTACCACTGCATCTAGGAATTCCTTCTCAAGGAAAAAATGCATGTTAGAGCAACAAATACTTTGTTCTCTTGTGGGTGATAGAAGTAATATCCTTTGGTTTCCTTAGGATATCCCACGAAAAGGCATTTATCTGATTTGGGTTCTAGTTTGGTACCTTCCAAACGTTTAACATATGCCCAGCATCCCCAAATCTTCAGGAAAGAGAAACCTGGTTTCCTCCCTGTCCATATCTATATGGAGTCTGTTCAACAGACTTTGACGGAACCTTATTCAAAATAAGTACTGCACTGTTTAAAGCGTATCCCCAGAAGGATATAGGTAGCTCAGTGCGACTCATCATCGACCTTACCATGTCTAACGAGGTACGGTTCTCCGTTCAGAGACACCGTTTAATTGCGGTGTTCCAGGAGGAGTCCTCTGTGAAAGAATACCATTTTCTTTCAAGTAATCTTGAAACTCATAACTTAAGTATTCGCCACCACGGTCCGACCGCAATGTCTTAATACTCTTGCCTGTTTTTTTTCTACTTCGTGTCAAAACTCTTTGAATTTCTCAAAAGTTTCCGACTTGTGTCTCATTAGATACACATAACCATAACGAGATGCATCATCCGTAAAGGTTACGAAGTAATGATATCCACCTCTAGCCTGGGTAGACATGGGCCCACATACGTCACTATGAACGAGGGCTAACAGTTCTGTGGCACGTTCACCTTTACCACAAAAAGGTGATTTAGGCATTTTGCCTAAAAGACAAGATTCGCAGACATCATATGAATTAAGATCAAATCCGTCCAAGTACCCACTCTTCGAAAGTGTGGATATGCGAGTCTTGTTAATGTGTCCTAGACGATAATGCCACATGTAAGCTTCATCTTTTAGATACTTTTTTGAGCCTTTTGTTTGTTATTTTATGTTTAGGAGATTCATTTATATTCAAAATATAAAGGCCATTATTTGCAGGCAGCAGTTGCAAATTTCTGCATCATTTTTATATAAATAACACACAGTGTTTCTAATACAAAAGTGTACCCATGCTGGGTTAACAAAGATACAGATATGATATTCCTAGTCAAACTAGGTATATAATAACAGTTCAAAAGTTTAAGCACAATGCCCCGAGGGCAATTTTAAAACAAAAGTCCCTACAGCCA
>SKCR01044853.1:0-70509 GCA_019454045.1 Zanthoxylum bungeanum | reverse complement strand
TTATTCTTTCTTTATAATGAAATAATAAAATACCCATATGAGGAAGAGACAACCTTCCTTTTAAAATAAAAATTGATTAATGAAAATATAAAACTAAATATTTATCCCGTAAATATAATCTCTTAACGAAATCCAACCACATGAATACTTGTGTTCATCTCTCGTTCATTTCAGGTATGTTCCTTAAATTTCAGCTCACCAAATCCCGTATTTGGCCAATTACTTGGTCAAAGAGGAAACAGTGTAATAGAAATAGAGTAATCATTGTCAAGTCATCCTTCCAACATTGTTTTATTAAATTCAATGGCACATGATTTTGTTTGTAATTTTCTGACAAAAAAAGTCAGACCAAAAATGCACCCACTTAACGAATACCATTTAGATCCCACAGTAGTTGTTTGACTTGACCCATTGAGGGTATCAAACTAAACATAGCCATGTTGGTGATGTTAATTAATCACCACTCGGTACGTGAATGTGTTGCATTAAACGTTATTTCATGTCTATAACAATCCACACAGACCACGAGCTGCCCCTTGCTATGGAGGTGGTGATATACAAGCAAAAAACATAACGTTATCAGAGATGGTCCTATAGAGAATCGTCACAATCGGATGAGATATCCAAATTTAATTCAAAATTAAGTATCATAAATTTAGATAAATTTCAAATTTTAGTGTATAATATAATTTTTATATATATTTTATAGGAAGAAACCACATTTTAGAACTCATTTAGGACCTAAAAAAATTTAAAACAATTCAGGAGCGTTATTAATTACACCGAACATGTTGTTCATGAATAGACCCGGCCAAGGTTCCGGTTCGGAACCCGAACCGAACCGGTTGGAACCGGACGGTTCCGGTTCTGGAACCTAACCGGTTCGGAACCGGAACCGAACCGGTTGGAACCGGACGGTTCCGGTTCTGGAACCTAACCGGTTCGGTTAGGGTTCCTCCCTTAGCCGTACCGGTTGGAACCGGTTTGCATATATATAATAATATATTTTTTTAATTTTTTAGATAAGATTTTTATTTGTAATTTAGTATAATTATGTAATGTAATTTAACGTAATTTGTAATTACATAATTTTATTTGTAATTATGTAATTTTATATGTAATTATTATCAAAAATAATAATTTAATGTAATTATTTGTAATTTGAGTTTTATTTTCAAAAAAAAAAAAAAAAAAAAAACCGAATGGAACCGGAACCGGACGGTTCGGTTCCGGTTCGGAACCGAACCGAACCGCCGGTCCGGTCTATTCATGAATGTTCCCAAGAGACGTGATTTGATAATGTAAAGTTCATGATCTAACCTTGAGATTCTGGGTTCGAACTCAGGAAGTGCATTTTTTATAAGTATCTGAGACAGTCATAGATTTTAGATGTTCCGCTTAAGCCCGAATCGGTAGTTTGAAGGCGGGATTTCCAAAAAAAAAAAAAAATGTTGTTGATGAATGTATTTATTAATTTCATCAACCGAATCACGAGGGTGATGGAGATACTAAAATATAGCGCCTGGTTTTCAGGGCAAAGCTGCCATGCCCTTCCAAACTGATCAATCACCACCACCACGCATTTGCATAAAATTAGGGCATTATTGAATATGATTCAAAACTTAGTGTGTATTGGGGGGGTCATAACCCTAAGAAGCAATTATTACAAAACTCACCCTTAACCAAGAAGACCATTAATATTATTCAAAGGTTAGTGTGCCACACAACTCACAAGCCTGCCTTAGTGTTCACATATTTACCATACAATCTTAAAGCCAGCCAACAAAGAGGTCTTTACACAAAAAAAAAAGTGGATACCATTTGTCCAGCATCAAAAGCTCATTCCCAATTCACAATATCTTCTAATCTAAAATACCCAAACAAAACAGCAAATCCTTTTTTAAAAGCACAATTGCTATATTATCAACAAATATCTTATCAAGATTTAAAGACCCACTTGGCAAGCACACCTCACATGATATGATTTCTTAAGCCAATTTTTTCTAACCTTTTGTAAAGGAGCATTGTAACTTTCCCAAAAAATTTGAATAAAGGGCATGCATTCAGATTCAAAAAGTAATATATACAAGCATCATTCATTCATGCCATTCAAATAAACATGGGTGTAGCTCAAAAGATTCAAAAGAAAGGGAGGAAAAAAAAAGAAAAGAAACTGAGTTTTAAACTAAAAGCTCTGATTGAGTCTACATAAAGAGAGGGAATGAGATCCTGAATTTACTAAAGGATGGTGGATTCAGTATCCATCTCCTTTCTTCTTCACTAAAATGGCAAAACACAATGTTCAACTGCTTCCATCTATTGCAATGAAAAGCTAATAATAAAAATAGAAAATGACATTAAAAATTACGGGAAAAAAGAAGTCGAAACAATCTTAATGACTGATAAAAACTGTTTTGATAAGGTGACAGGTGATGCTAATAATACATCTCAAGCATAGCAGTAAGACCACTGCTCTTCCTCAGATGGAGAAGCATCAACAGTGTTGTAATTCTCCTCGCTGCAATAGTAAAACCCACCACCGTTATTGATAGCAGTCAATGAACAAGAAGACGGCACCACAAGATAAGGCATGTTGTGGAAAGCCTGAGCAAGGCTGCTAGCTAAAGCAGAATTATCAGCCATGCCATGATCGTCATCATCAGTATCACCATCACCATTACCACCATGTTCCTGTCCGCAGTACTCCTCAGCACGATGCTTGAGGGTCTCAAACATGAGCTCGGGCTCATGCTGCATCACCCGGAGGATGTCACTGCAAGACGGTCCAGACGTGGCCTGAGTCACAGCAAAGCTGTGCGGACCATCACTCTGCGAGATGCGTACCACGCTCGGACCACCAAACAAGTTATGGACTCCACCGAGGGCCTCCTCATAAGCCCCGCCCAAGAACATCCCCAAGTAATACCGCCCACACACACCACCACCCCCTATCTCATGTAATGGCAAGCTCGAATCACCACCAATGAACTTATCAATCTTGCCATCACTATCACAAGTTAAATCGGATAAAACCCCTCTCACACAAGGCCTCTCATCCAATCGATGAATCGGAACAATAGGAAACAATTGACCAATACCCCAAAAATCCGGAATTGAAGTGAAAATAGATAGATTCACATGATAAGTACGAATGGGATCAGATGCACCTATTTCCTTAGCTACAAAATCACACAGCCCATCAACAGTAGCTAATTGTTCAATACCTAAAGTCCCATCCTTAAACAGTTCAATGCATCTTTGTTTTAACTGATCAGCAAAAAACAAACAGGTATCAAACTCACCTCTCATAGCAGCAGCAGTCATCTTTGCATAATCCGATCGAGCATCCTCAGTCAATCCTTCGACTAAATACTGCAAACTGAGAGGACTCACAGCCACCGGGGCATTTGGGACACTGGCTGAAACAGCTTCAAATATCAAAATCGAATGATGAGACACGATAGCACGACCACTCTCGCTGCAAAGCACAGGATGCTTAACATTTTTGCGGTCACAAGCATAGCGAATTGCTTGAACAACAGCGGAGGCATATTCTTCAAGGGTATAAGCAACTGAAATATCCGAATCAGCTGATTTGGATCCATCATAATCGATACCCAACCCGCCTCCGATATCAATGACTTGCATATTAGCACCGAGGCGGACTAATTCACAATAAATCTGAGCAGCTTCACCAACACCATCGGAAAGTAAAGCCGTTGATGGGATCTGAGATCCGATATGAAAATGCAACAGCTGAAAGCAATCAAGCATCTCAGCCAGTTCAAGTTTCTTCAAAACCCGCAAAAGATGGGTCGTGGTTAACCCGAATTTGCCTTTCTCCCCGGAAGTCGACCCGAAATGACCCGAATGTTTGGTCCTCAGCTTCGCCCGGGCGCCAATAACGGGTCGGACATTCAGCTTCTTGCTTATTTCAATAACCAAATCGACTTCTTCTTCTTGCTCCAGCACAATCACTGTGTTCAGAGCTAGCTTCCTTGCTAGCAAAGCGAGCGAGATGTATTCAGCGTCTTTGAATCCATTACAAACCAAAAGAGCTTCTGGGTTTCCCTTAGATAAGCAACTCATGGCCAGTAAAAGCTCCGGTTTTGACCCGGCTTCCAACCCGAACCGGAACTTCGACCCGAATTTCACAATATCCTCCACGACGAACCGGTCCTGGTTACATTTCACGGGGAACACGCCCTGATACCGGGCCTCGTAGCCTTGAGTCTGGATAGCGAAGTCAAAGGCTGAGTGAAGAGACTCGAGCCGGTCCTTGAGAACGTCCGGCAAGCGAACGATGAGAGGGAGCTGCAACCCGAGTCCGCCGACGGATTTGGGATCCGAAACCTTCTGAATAATCTTTAGCAGGTCAATCTCCTGGTGAGCCAGCGTGGCATGGCCAAACGGACGGACGGAGATGTTGCCGGAAGGATTGACGGCGAAGTAAGGCGCACCCCAGGAGTCGATTTTGTACAATGACGCCGAGTGAGACGGCGACCAATGCGAAACTTCCACATCAGCAGAAGCGGTTGGGGACAGAGGATGCGACGGCGGCGGTGCGCCGGAGGTAAAAGGAAACAGGGAGCCGGCGAGGGGTGAGTTGGCGTAGACAGGAGGCGCTACGGCAGCGTCTACGCAAAACTCGAGGGCCGGCATCGTCTCTCTTTCTGCGGCGACGAGTAAAAGTTTGTTGAATTAAATTATATAAATATAAAACAAAAAAAAAAAAAAGAAGAAGAGGTTAGCTAAAAGGATGAATTTTTATTTTTGTGTGTGTGGAGGATCGTAAAGGTGGGGGCTTTAGAACCCGCCGAGGCCGAGGCCCCGGCTACCCCCTCAAAAGAAAACAGAAGAAGATCAATTAGAATTGAAAGACAGCCCCGGCGCTTTTAACACAGAGAAGAAAATACCCACATAAACACTCAGAAGAAGGAAAGATATAAGATTTAATTTTTAATTTTTTTATTTTTTAGATCTGGGTGGGGGGTGATGGGTTTGTTGAAATGGGAAGATTTTCCCGGAAAGCGAGAGAAAATGGAAAGAAAGAGGAGCTGAGTTTTAGCTTATTAGCTAGGGCTTCGGTTTTTTTTTTTTTTTTTTTCCAAAGAAGACGTCCAACGAAGGTGGAAGTGGGCGAGATTTGCATGAATGATGGAAGCTTCATTTTATAGGAAATTGAGGGAGGAGGAGGATAGAGCCTTGATGGGCCGTGGGCCCCTTGATTTGGGCCGGTACAATTATCTTTTTCTTTTTCTTTTTGCTGTTTTTTTTTTTTTTTTTTTTTTTTTTTTTTTTGAATTTCTAGGATTCTGTTTGAACTTTGAATGAGCTAATAACAACTTTTTTTTAGGAGTATCAACAAACAAATAATTGAATCGAAATGATAATTTCTTCATTTTTTTAATTAAATAACCTAACCGAACTGATTTATAATAATTTTTTAACTAAATCTAAATAATTTAATTTATTAATTTTTTTCAAAATCTAATTATATTATGTTGCTATATATATGTGTGTGTTACATTATTTAATTTATTTCGTATTTAGAAATGATTAATTTTATGAAATATTTATAATTAAATTTATTAAATTTTTCAAAGTCTAATTATATTATTATTATTATTATTATTATTATTATTATTATTATTATTATTTGTTACATTTTTTAATTTAATTTATTTGGTGTTTAGTAATGATTAATTTGATGAAATATTTGTAATTTGTAATTTTGATTATGATTTTATTCCCTGTATTTTATATAATTTAATTGATAATTGTATCTCATGAAAGAATTTTATTAGTGTAGTTGTGATGATTATAAGATATATAGTGTAAATAAAATAAATAAATATTATATTAAGTGAATGTTACAATTTTTTAATTTTTTATTATTATTGTTAAAAAACTGAAAAAAAAATCAAATTGTATCGAATCGAACCTATAATTAAAAATAATTATAATTTTAAAAAAATTGAATGGTTACTTTGAAAAATGAATAGTTTTTATAATTATATCGAACTGTACACACCTCTAAACATTCTGATCCATGATCTTTTAGGGTTTATCCGTTAAACACATAATTTTATATTTCAACTTAGTGGAGCTAGCAAAATATGATACGAATAAATGCATATGGATAGCCAAATTTTATATTTTTATTAAATGGCTGTATTGAGTTTGGGTTTTAAGTTTTTATTCAGTCAATTCATTTATAACATGATTATATGTAATTATTATTATTATTATTTTTTTAAATACAAGTTCTTAAAATCGACACTCACATATTGGGTGTGATTTTTCATAATTTATATAGGATGAACATTTTGTATGGTGTTCTATATTGTTGAATTTAGATAGACTTAAATTTTGGTGATATATTATTTTTAATGGTCATTTAAAATGGTAGTTTTTCATAGTTTAATTTTAATATTTGTTTTCTTAAGTTTTCATTATGTGAATTTTGATTTTGTTAAATATTTAATTATGTATTTTTTAAATCATTATTAAAGTTATAAAATTAATCAATAAATCTGTTAAATAAAAATACATATTTATTTTTTAAGATTAAATTATAACAAGAAAACATATTATAGTATCCTATAAAATAAAAAAAAAATTGTTATATTATTTATAATTAACCTAATTTCTAAAATTAATTTTTTATTATTAAATTATAAAATTAAAATATCTCTACAATTATTTTTTATTATTAAATTATAAAATTAAAATAATAAATTAATAACATAAGAAATCTATTATAATATAATAACATAATCTACTATTCAAGTAAGAAACTTAAATATTAAATTAATTAATTAATATTTTAATTTATTATTATTAAATTATAAAATTTAGTAAAAAAACCTGTTATAATAAGAAAACGTATTGTAATTTATCTAGATATGACACTTAATCTCTACAATTAACCTCAACAATTAGTTTTTTATTATTAAATTATAAATAAAAATATTTGTACAATTAATTTTTTATTAAATAAAAATACATATTATAATAAAAATACATATTATAATTTTATAAAAACTATATTATAATAAGAAAACATATTATACTATCATATTATAATAAAAAAAATATTATTAAATTAATAAATCTATTAAATAAAGACAGTATTATAACAATAAAATATATTATACTATCTGATTAATTTTTGAATAATAACACAGATAATTAGACAAATAATATATATATATATATGTGTGCGCGGGCGCGCATTAAATATTTTCAAACTTTCTCATCCCTTCACATGACACTTAATTCTACAATTATTTTTTTTATTAGTTATTATAATAAGAAAATATATTATAATCTTCTATTAAAATACAAATATATATATATATATATATATATATGACACATAATCTCTGCAATTAATGTTTTTATTATTAAATTATAAATAAAAATAAAAAATTTAGTACAATATAAAAATATAATCTCCTATTAAAATAAAAAACCTAAATAGTAGTCGCTCACAAAACCTATCGTTATTTTTGGATTCCGGTTCTATTATTATTTGTTATTTTATTTTGAATTATTTGTATAAATTTTTTTATCTCATGAATTTTTTTATTATTTATTATGCTTCAGGATTCAAATTTTGACTATAAGCACTTGCATAGTAAATTATAAATATTATTTGAGAACTGAGAGACAAATAAAAGAGACATAAGCAAATCAATTGGTTAATTTAAACTATAAAATCTATAAGATTTGAAGCATTTACAAGATAAATATTTAAAATATGTGTTCAATCCGCATAAAGTTGTGGCATGTACCGGTTATAATAATTTAGATGATAATTTGATGTCATTTTCCTAATTTTTTAAGATTGATTTTTTTTTTTCCAGTTGAATTTTAGTTTTAAAGAATCAAGATTGGTTTATTTTTATTCGTTTTTTTAAGTTACAGAGATTCCCTTCGTAACGGGTGATCAGCGTCGAGTTGCCGCGTGGCATACGAATTTGGGATCCCAATTTCTCGCGGATTCTTAGTTTATCGCCGAAGTACAACTAAGATTCCGATAAATTGAGGGCTGTATCGCGCTTAATTCATTGATGTTCAGCTTAGGAAAGTGCCAGGAAGTTTCTTCAGCTCTATGCAATTGCTTGAAACGCACTTGATGACGCCACGTCATCGTTAATTAGATGCGCTTTCGCGATTTGCTGCTCAGATTCCATTACAACCTTAAGTGTGGAAAATTCAATGGCCGGTTCATGAAAAGCTTTAACAAAAAATAAAGGCACGTGGATGATGGGCGGCTGGAAATCCTAAATCATCCGACAGCTGTGTGCCGTAAAGTGGGTGTTCAAAAAGAGTATTGGATTATCTTTAATTTGTTAGGTCTATCTTGATTTGAAGTCAAATTGAATTTTTTTGATTTACCTTGTTTATTATTCTACAGTTTGTGTATGTGTAAATATTGTATTTTTGTCAGAATCTTCCCTCTCTTTTTGTGTTTGTATATAAATCTTAATTATGATGTAATATTTGTATGCACGTGTTTTCTTAATTTTTTCGGAGTTTTTATCTCAAAATTTTCAGGGAAATGTACCATTTCTCTTCAAGCCCATTGGCTTATATAGCAGATTCTTATATAGATGTGTCCAATGATGGGATTGTTACCGGTATGCATGATTTATACATCTCGTAATGTATTTTGGAACATTATGTGATATTACACCTATCTGTATGCATGTTTAATTAATCTCTCATGTTGAGGTAAATTGATTACTATAAGAGTTCATTAATCTCGAGGAGAGATTATGTGACATCATGGAAATCTCCGGCATAGAGATATATGTGACATCATACTTTATGGGATATTCTGAGTTTTAGGGTTGATGTTCGGAGTGCCAATCCGGATCGTATTTATGTCTGATTCATAAATATGAAAAATTTATTTTTCCATAATATTACTTATTTAATGGTAGCACCTCTTGTCTTTTATATACATATTCGAGCGATTAGATATCTGATTACGATTATATTGAAACTAAATCTGGTTTAATGACTCATATGATTTACAACGTAGTGCTCAGTTACAACATAATTTGTAATTGACATTGGGAAGCGCATTATAAGATGTATATCCTTAAATACAGTTCATAGTCAAGATTTACTAACACGGGTCGGTTAGTAAAATCCGTTGAGACCAATACATGTCATATATCGTGACTTGGTCTGATGGTTTATCCCAGTGAACCATGAGTCTCAGGATACTCGTATAGACATGTAGGTGTTTATTTGATAAACACTGAACGAGTCACTGAAGATTTCCTAATAAATGGTACACCAACGTCATGATATCATGTGCGTATCAAGAGATGATCGGTCAGTCCTGTGTACATGGCATATGCATCATGCACGTGTTTACGATCTAGTAAATCCATGGCTGTGGTATAACTTCGGAAATCAGTTCCGAGTGTTATTTAGAGATCGTAAATTGAAATTCGACTATATTATACCGAAAGGATTTGACATTTTTATCTATTTCCCAGGTATAATATGGATAGCCTGTGATGGAGGGATTATAAGTATGTAATGACCTCGACTTGCATAGTTTAGCGAGATTGTCTGTGGTCGTCATAATTCATTAGTAGGTGAATTATGGACACGAAATTGGATTTCGTGACGGATAAACCTAAACTTATAGAGTCCCATAATATGAAGTGTACTCGTTGAGCACTTGGGCAACTCGATATGAATAATACAGATTATTCATAATACTTCACCGGATTAAATGAGTTAATTCAGATCGTTTAATCGGTTAAACGATAACACATGCATAAATGGCATTTTTGGTCAATCGTAATTAATATGTATTTGTATTTGATACAAAATTTGATTTGATACATATTAATTATTTGTCGAATGAGATTTTGACACATGCCATTAATATATGTATTTGTTATTTATTGTAAATAAAAATACATACACAATAATAATTATATTAATTAATTATTTAGATATTTAAATGTTAAATATTTAAATGATTAAATAATATCTATATTTCATAAATGTTATGAAATATGGTTAATTATTATTGGAACAAATGGCATGATTTAATTAAACTTAATGTGTGCAATTTTGATTGGTTAACATAAAGTTTAATATATATTTAATTGGATTAAATTTGGTAATTGACAAAAATACGCCTCTTGAGTCGGCAAATTGTATTTCTTAAAGTAAAAAATTTTCATTTTCCTCTCGAACACCTCCATGGTTGAAAGTTACAGAAGAAAAATGGTTCCAATATTGCTTGATGATTCAAGTAAAAGAAAATAAGAAAATCAAGGGAAAATGCTAAGGAATTAGGAGATTAAAGGTAATTTTTCAAATCCATAACCTTAGAAAATTTGTTTATTGTTTCTTGATGATCTTATGAGATCCTAGGATTTCTTCTTTTCATAAAATTGGGGCTTTTGGTTTTAGTGGATGGAATTGGAAGTATTGATACACGTGTGAAGTGATTTGGGTGATATTATTATAATATTTATCCAATTTGATCATTTGATGATATGTTGTCATTCTAGAGTGTTATGACCACTCTTTTAATGCCTGCAATTGTTCTTGGGTGCTTCATGTGTGGTGACTTTGGTTGATATTTTAATTAATTGGATTAATCTTGAAAAATTAGATTTAAAGCATGAAAATAGATAAATTTGTGTTCTGGATCAGATCTGGAAAAATAAGTGTTTATGTTGATGAATTTTATGTCATATAAATGTATTGGATGTGTTTTGGGTGTTGGAACAATTTCCGGAAATTATTTTGGAGTTGAAATAAGAGAAAACGGCCAAAAATGGCGTTACTAGATGACTTTTGAACCAACCGGGTGACGGCTGTCCAAACAGTGAATTTTCCACTGTTCGGGCAGCCCATGAACTGCCCTAATACTATTGGGGCTGACCTGGGTAGTCCCCATAAGTGTTGGGTGGTCGGTTCGGTCAAAAAAGCGTTTTGCGTCATTTTACGGAAAAAAAATTTCGTAAAAGTTTCGCGAAATTTCTACCTTATTTATGTCGTTATTTGATATCGAATAAATATGTTTAGGTGAAATATGAATAAATTATTCAATAAATTATTCATATTAGATATTGAATAATTTTTTCGGTAATTTGAAAAAGTTTTAAATTTACGATTTCGCCCGAACCGCGCTTTCGCTACGCCCTTCACCCAAAACCCCAACACTGAGTTACTCCGGAGCATTTCGAAGTATTATAGTTTTAAGTCCGGAGTACTTCCAATATGCTCTTAGGATTTTCGATGTGAGGCTGTTCCAGAGTTGGTTTAGTCCGGCCTAGATTTGGCTTGAAGTTAGTCACTTCAGAGTCAAGTTCTGACCTTTCTGGTCAAGCCTCAGTTGACTCCGGAGGTCTCCAGAATTCTAGGCTAATTTATTTCGGAGTCAAGTTCTCCTCTGAAGTCACTTAAGTTTTGTTGATAATCTTCAGTACAATAGTACAATGATATGTGTCATCTTTTTGGTGGACATCTGACTATTTACAGCAGTTTCACTAAAGAAGCGTGTTAATGAAGATTATTCTTTGCGTCAACACGTGTCTCTGATTGTAAGCCTACTTCTGAGCACTACAGTAGGAGATTCAAAATAATTTTATTCTCAATTCAAAAATCCATATAAAATTCCAACATAATCAATAAGAATTTGGGATCTTTTATTGATCGATACGAGATTCTGAATATTTTTATCTTTAATTTAAAAAATCGATAAAAGATTTGAACAGTTTTTCATCTAAAATTAATCGAAATAATACCAGGATTGACAAATCTCAATTCTACCTAACTGATTACTATCTCTATTCATGAGGCTCATGTGTCTGGCTGTATGGGAAATGCACAGTGTTAAAATTTCACTTTACTTACAAATGTTCTCTTACTTCTCTGACGAGAAGTTAGTATCCCTATATTTCCCGACCCTTTATTTAAATATTTTATGGGTGATATTGAGCTTTATGAGCAAATTGATGTGTTTTGGGTGCGTTTTGCAGGAAAAAATATTATCACGACTCAACGAAATTATCTAGGGATGAAAACGGCAAGATACAGAGTAAATCGGGAATAATTGTATAGTCAAAATACGTGTACTGATGCTCGACGAGCGTCGGGACGCGCATCAACACAAAATCATGGCAGAAATAAAATCAAGTGGGCACGTCGCGGCGTTGTCCTTTGCACGTCACGACACGAGCGATTTTTCCCAAATTCACCCAGAACTCGATTTTTGAGTATGAAATATTTTTTGAATCTCCTATATAAGCACCGGTTTGTTCCAAAAACTAAATCAAGCGTCATAACATATTTTGCCATTTTGGAGCCTCAAGAGCATAGAATAACTCTTAGAGCAAGACAAGAACGAGTGCATCAAGTTGGAGTTTGAAAAAGAAGACTATAAACGAGAGTTTTTTCTTCATTTTTCTCTCTACCTTTATCTTTTATGAGTTATTGGCTTGTCAGAATAATTAGTTTACTTTTATTGATTATCATGAGTAGCTAAATCATTATTTTAGGATTATAATAGATCTTTAGCATGATATTTAATGGAATTGCATCTTCATATTCTTTTGGGGTTTGTTATTGATTATTTATTATTTTCTGTGCTTGAATGCATATTTTATTTGTTTAGCCAATAATATAATAGACTTGGTAAATCCTTAGGATCTCGACGAATAGAATTTGGGTTAGCCGTGATAATAATAGCGTGTAATTTTATTCGTTAAATAGATTTCCCTGTAGGATAAACATATACCTAAATGGCATAGTAGCTAAGATTAGAACATGACCTTAATGATTTCGGTTTATGTTAATTAACATAAAAATATAGTTAATTAACTTATTCTGAATATATTTACATGACCATCAAAAGAGGCTTGTGAATAATTTGGTGTTTTATGTTAATCATCAGTAACGACAACCCAACTGAATGGAAAATGTATGGACATATTGCTCGCATGCTTAGGTAAAGTTGCAATTCTAGGTTCTTCACGCACATAAAATTTAAACTCTAAAATTATTTTTTGTTATCTATTTAATCCTTCAATTAAATTTTAGATTAATCATTATCTTTCTCAACCAATAATTTAGTTTAAGTTAAGTATGTTAGTCTTGATATTGATAAGATAAATATTAAGTCATTGTGAGTACGATATCTAATATTTTGTCATTATATTACTTAAACAATATGTGCGTTTGCATGCTAGATATATAAAATAATTAACCAAATTTGATATCAATAACAATGAAAAATGTCCATTAATCTATTCAACTCACATGTTATCTAATCTTAATTTCAATTCTTTGTGTGTGATGTAAATTATTGTCTAAATATTTCTTTTTCCTTTCTCGATTTCCTTCAAATACGGCAACTATTAGTAATATCTCACTTGTATACTTTCTATTTTTATGATTGCTAGGAAAAAGCTCGTATTTTGTACGAATTGAAGATATATTTTAACTATTGATATTCTAAATGCATTGGATTTTATCGATTTTATAGTATAAATAAGACAATTAATTTACTGACACGTAATATTTATAACTTGTTCGTTCATCTCTCAGATCTCAAATAATATTTCTAATTCACCGTGTAAGAGCTAATAGTTACAGTTTGCATTATGAAGCACATTAATTAATAATAATAAAATTATGAAATAAAAAATTATGTAAATAATTTAAAATAAAACAACATGAAATAATATACCCGAAATCCAAAAAATTGACTAGGTTTTGTGGGCGGCTACTATATAGGTTTCTTATTTTAATAGGAAATTATATTTTTATATTGTAATAAGTTTTTTATTTTAATAATTTATTATTTTTATTTTATAATTTAATAATAAAAATATTAATTGTAAAGATTATGTGCCACATATTTTTTTATTTTAATAGAAATAAAAAAATTAATTATAGAGATAAAGTTCAACTTTTTATCTTAAAAATATTTAACTTTATATATATATATATATCTATATAATAAAGGAGAATGGTGTTGGAGGAAAGAGAGTGTATCCAACGGCTCTCTTTATGTGGCTTAATTGACAGCACATATCATTTCATTGGTAATTGGAGGAAAGAGAGTGAATTGATTGATGGAATGGTCAAAAAGTTTCAAATTTTCAAATTAAAAAATAGAAAGTTAAAATAAAATCATTTAATTAAAAATAAAATCATTTAATTATGTAACATCGTGTCGTAGGCACGGAACGGGCCAAATACTGTAACACCGTGCCGTAGGCACGGGCAAAAACTAGTATATATATATATAGTAATGATTCAAAATTGCAAAAGTTCAACTAGTGTCATAACTTGGTGGTTTAGATAATTTTTCTCCGAGTATTAGCGAAAATTTTAGAGACGACTCGGTGGACCTAACCTTAAGCCCAACAAATTTTATTACACATGTAGGCCATAAGCAAAGTTGGAATAAGATTAGCCCAGGTTAAGGCCCAACAAGAATTCTAAAATTTTCGCTCAAGTCCTTTCTTTTTTTAAGAAAGCCATAATTTCAAGATTTATTTTGCACAGGTTTTAGAAACAAAGAGAAAATGGAGAAACTCCTCACTTTACTCCCCATTGGCCGAAAATAATGTAGAGAGGAAATGAGAAAATTTTCATTTTCTTGCAAAATCTCCAAAGACAACATAGGTCAATCCATCTCAAATTAAGTCTAGGAAGAAGGAAATGAGGTTTGGAGAGCCTATTAGTGAAGAAGGAATTGGATATAAGGTAAGAAAACTTGACCCAAAATTTGAAATGTTGATGTTTTATGATTTGGTGGTTAATAGATGTTGATGACTTGAGTTTGATGTGGTTTATATGCTTATTATATTAAGAAAGTAATGATTTTGAGAAATGCTTAATTATGAAATCTCTAGACATTGAACTAAGAGAGAATTTATGGAATAGATGTTGTGGTGATGTTAGAAGATTATTAATGATGATTTGTATACTTGGAGTTAATATAGTTGAGTAATGTTGTAAAGTTTGAGAGTGAAGATGGAGAATTGGAGCTTGGCCTGAAATCGGGCGAGCGTTGCGACGTTAAAAAATCTTGCATCGCGACCCGCAACAAAAGGATGTTATCTGCCAGTTCTGTTTTTGTGAGCGTCGCGACACCAATGGGCTAATGTCGCGACACGTAATAATTTTGTGCTCTCTGCCTTAGTTCTGGTTTTGTGGAAGTCACAATGCTTAACACTTATAGTCGCGACGCGGAACCATCAGATGCTCACTGCCTCGGCTGCTTGTGTGAGCATCGCGACGTCCATGGGCCAGTGTCGTGACGCGTGACCAAAATTTCCCAAGAATCAATTTTATCCATTTCAACTTCATCCTAAGATGTTAGAGGGCACCATAAGAGTTTCGTATAAGCGTATATACACATGTTATATCATGTGACAAGCATACTACGCAAATTGTGCATTACATACACTTTCTTAGCATTTGCAAATATTCTGAGTAATAAGAAAGAAAACTAACAAATTGCTTTGATTTTAGATCGATGTCAGGGTATTTGAATATCACCCACGCTGTGTACCGCACATGACTTGTCATAGCACTGTGAGTGGAGTACTTATTTCAGAATTTCCATTATGTTTTTAAGATACATATTTGTAGTTCTTTGATTTTGTTGATATTTATTAAATGCTTATTCAATTATTGATTTCATACGATTTGAGATATATGATTTATGTATTTTTGATAAGGTTTGATATCAGAGATTTTGTGTGTTTGCCTCTAAACCAAGCCACAAGATCCTAAACAAGATTCTATGTGTGAAGAATCAAGAAAAATGGCGGAATCACTTACATTGATTTATGGAGAAATTTCAAAATTTTGCTGTTTTGGATGAAGCTCCAAGCTTGTTGTTTGTTCCTTGGGTGAGTTTCCCTATCACCTCATTTGACTTCTCCAAGTGCTAGCTTTCTTGAAATTTTGAAGCAAAATTTCATTCCCAAAAGATAGAAGAATCAGCAATGTGAGAGAGAAGAGAGGGGAGTGAATAATGTGTCAAAGTTGGTGGTTGTGTGTGTTAAAGGCTTAATTAAATAAAGCCAAGTACTTCCATCAAAGTTTGACCTTTGATGTAAGCCATGTGGTCCCACCACATTTTAAATTCAAATTTGAGTTGGCTTCTCCAACACACAACTAAGTCACGGGTAATTTTATCAGGTTCGTTTAATTCCGAATTAAACGAATTTGACGTCGCGCCATAATTAAATCCAATTTAATTAAATAATTATGTCTCGCAAAATTATTACGATAGTCACTTTCGAATCAATTTTAAATTAATTCGTTCGCCCGAATTGAAATCCAATTTTAATTTCGTATTGAAATGCAATTTCAATTAATATATCCGATATATTATTTTAGCCCTAAATAAATAAATTAAATAGAAAAATCCAATTTAACTATTAAATTTATTTTATCGATTAATTCTAAATTAATCGCGTTCTCTCTTCTATACGAATTTATCCCAAATAATTAATTCTTGCCGTAATTAATCCCAGATTAATTTTCTCTCTCATAATTAATCTCAGATTAATTCTATCTGAGTCAAATATCATTGGTGAATCTTTGGGAAGCGACCCAATAGATTCCTGGATATGTTGGCAATAAATACGGTTATCGGAGTATCCGAACACATGCGTACCTCGTACCACGTTCTCACCGATTTACAAGACATGATTCTCTTCTAGCAAAGCACCGTGCCTACCCAATTCTCCAGAAATATTCTCCAAGGAATATCATCTGTATCAGACGTAGTAATACTAATATTATGTAATGCGTAATACGATCCAGTATCAGATTTCACATGTCAGACCTAGGGCTAGCTCTATGTCTACCCCGTATGAAGCATATATCAGATCCCGAGTAACTAATATCTATAATCGGGAAGTCATGACCTAGTCATACTATCCCGATAGTTGCAACTTTTAAGAGTACTAGTTCTGTATCATGTGTGACCATCATCTCCATATGACTGAAGTGATACTCTCATCTTGACATCACATCCAATACACCACGATTCTCAGTAAAACCAATACAGGCGTACACAGAACCTGTTAAAGCTCCATACGACCAATACTTAAGTAAACTGATTGTAGCAAGTAATAGCGACGTAAGTCTCAGGTTAAAGATCACATATACCTACCCTGATTCGGATTCCCATAGACACATAGTCATACTACCAATGGGATTCCGAGTAGGTCTATCCAGAGTGTACTGTTCTCGTTCCAACGACTATTAGAACCTCTTATTACACTTGTATAAGTATCCAATACCTAAATATATGAGCACTATGTCGTTAAACTTCCATAACGCGCACAAGTGTAATACTAGTCTATTCCGCATTATCAATGTCCAATCTCGATAATACTTCGACTAGGGATATTTAATGATTAAACCGTTCATGGATTACTGTCTCATATCTTATTAATCCGATTTAACCATATGGATTTTTATCATTAATAATATCTAAGTAATCTAATTACAATAATGATAAAATAGTGATTTCCTTTTGTCACATAGATAATTTGTACAAAAACACAATGTTCTTTACAAATAGTGATGTTATGGGTTATAATTGTCCAACAATCTCTCACTTTGCCTATAGCCAATCATTCAAGTATCTAACACCTGAACTATGTACATGTCGCTTAAAATTTTGATGAGAAATAGCCTTCGTCAGCGGATCTGCAATGTTATCATCTGATGCGATCTTTTCGATCTTCACATTGCCATGATGTATGATCTCACTGTCAGGGTTGGTGCTCGAAGTACCAATCTGGATCATATTCATGTCCGATTCATAAATACGAGCAATTGTATTTTCCATAATATAATAATTTTAATGGTAGTACCATTGTCTTTATACACTTATTCAATCTAATTGCGATTATATATCTGATTACGATTATATCGAAACTGAATATGGTTCAGTGATATGAGTATATTAGACAAAGACCCTAGGATTTACAGTATAGTGCGCAGTTACAACGTAGTTTGTAATTGATATTGGGAAACTCACTATTAGTTGTATATCCTGAAATAAAGTTCCTGGTCAAGATTTGCTAACACGGGTCGGTTAGTAAAATCCGCTAAGACCAGTACATGTCGTATATCGTGACTTGGTCTGATGGTTTATCCAGTGAACCATGAGTCTCGTGAGACTCATATAGACATGTAGGTGTTTATTTGATAAGACACTGAACAACTCACTTAAGGTTTCCTAATAGATGGTGCACCAACGTCAATAGGAACCTTCTCGAGTTGAGCGAGTATAGTGGTCCTTCGACTTGAGATACCACAGTGGGATATATGAGTTATCCTTCACACTTTGATGGCAGTCACGTCAACAATCTATTCATGATCAAACCTCCGTCAGTTCGTTGGGTGTGGACTTATGCTTATGATATCCAGTGCGTATCAAGATAGAATCCGTCAGTCATGTGTACAGGGCATAGGCATCCAGCACGTGTTTACGATCTAGTAAATCCATTGCCATGGTATAACATCGAAAACCAGTTCCGAGAGTTATTTAGAGATCGTAAATTGAAAGTCGACTGTATTATACCGAACAGATTTGACGTTGTTATCTATATCTCAGGTATAATACGGATGGCCTGTGACGGAGGGATTATACGTATGTAATGATCTCGGTTTGCATAGTTTATCAAGATTATCCGTGGTCGTCATAATCCATGGGTGGGTGGATTATGGACACAAAGTTGGATTTCGTGACGGATAGACCTAAACTTAGAGAGTCCCACAATATGAAGTGTACTCGTTGAGTAATTGGGCAACGCGATATGAATAATAGATTATTCATAATACTTCATCAGATTAAATGAGTTAATACAGATCGTTTAATTGGTTAAACGATAAAACATGCATTAGAGGATTTTGTCGGCTAATAATTATTGTGTATTTGTATTTGATACATAATACGATTAGATACACATTAATTATTTGTCAAATGAGATTTTGGCACATGCCATTAATATATTTATTTGTTATTTAATGTAAATAAAAATACATATATGTGTGTAAATTAATTGTTTAATTATTTAATAGTTAAATGATTAAATAATTGAAATTAAAGTCATCCATTTGTCATTATTTGAATGATACATGGTGAGATTTAATTGGAACACATGGCATGAATTGATTACACTTTATATGTGTGTCATTTTGATAGGTTAAATATAAAGTTGAATTGAATTTGATTTGATCAAATTTGTAAAAGATAAAATTGCCCTCTTTTCCCCTAATTTTTGTTCCATATAAAAGAGAGAGAGAAATTTGTTTTTCCATCATCTTCTTCATCAACTCCATGGCAAAAAATAACACAAAATGGGTTTCAAAATTTTGTTTGAAAAATCCATGAAGAAAAGAAGAAAAAATCCGAGAAAAAAAGCTTAGGAAAAACAAAAGGATTAAAGGTAATTCTTAAACTCCCAAGCTTAGAAAGTTTCTTGTTGATCTTATGAGATCTTAGGGTTTCTTATTTTCATGAATTTTGGGGCTTTTGGTAGTTGGTGATAGATTGAAAGTTATAATGCATGTGTGAGGAAGATTTGGGTAAAAATTAGTGTAATTTGTATCCAAATTTTCATTTGAAGATGGGTTGAAATTATAGATTTGTTTATCCACTCTAAGATAGCCTAGAATTGTTCTAGAGTTGTTCATGCGTGGTGGGACTCAATTGGTGTTGAGATTAATTGATCTAGTCTTGGAAAATTGGATTTAAAGCATGTATTTTGGCAAATTTAGCCATTGTTTCAGACCTGGAAAAGTTACTGATTTTGTGATAAAAATGTTGTCTTTAGAATGTATTGGATGTGTTTTGAGAGTTGGAATAATTGTCGGAAAGTGTTTTCGACTTGAAATAAGCGAAAACGGCCAAAAACAGCATTACCAGGTGGATTTTGAGTCAACCGGGTGACGACCGTCCAAACAGTGAATCTGTCACTGTTCGGGTAGCCCATGAACTGTCCCGACACTATTGGAGCTACCTGGCAGTTTTCATAAGTGTCGGGTGGTCGGTTCGGTCAAAAAAGCATTTTAGGCCATTTTACGGAAAAACAATTTTCGTAAAAGTTTCGCGAGTTTTCAATTTATTTATGTTAATATTTGATACTAAATAAATAGGTTTATGTGAAATATGAATAAATTATTCATATTAGATATTGAATAATTTATTCGGTAATTTGAAAAAGATTTAAATTACAATTTCGCCCGAACCGCGCTTCCGCTGCGCCCCATCGCCCAAAACCCCAACACTCACGAATCAGATGAAATTGTCGAAGTACATGCTTGGATCATTGATGAGACCGTGGTTCTTTAGCCTGTGCGATAGACCCATTATTGTCACAATACAAAGGTACGGGCTCAGCTACTAACGGAACTACTCCTAATCCAATTAGGAATTTACGGATCCAAACTGCTTCTATTACTGCCTCAGCTGCAGCAATATATTCCAATTTTGTTGTTAAATCGGCAACAGTCTCTTGCTTGTAAGATTTCTAGCTCACTGCTCTATTGTTTAAACAAAATATGTACTATGATTTCGACTTACAGTCGTCTTTGTGGTTTGGAAACTTACATCGGTGAACCAAGTCACCTCAAGTTCTCCTTCCCAAAGACTAAGAAAGCATCTTTAGTTCGTCTAAGATACTTAAGGATGTTCTTTACAGCAATCCAGTGACCATCATCTGGATCGGCCTGATAGCGACTGCACATGCTCAAAGCATATGAGACATCAGTTCGAGTACATATCATGACATATATGATCGATCCGAATGTTGAAGCATACAGGATCCAAATCATCGCATCTCTCTCATCTTGAGTTTCAGGACACATATCATTCGATAGAGATACGCCATGTGACACCGAAAGCAGCCCCCTCTTGGACTGATCCATGTTGAATCTCTTCAATACTTTTTCAATATACGAGCTCTAGGAGAGTGCCAGTAGCTTTTTAGATCTATCCCAATAGATTCTTATTCCTAAAATAAAGGCCGTCTCTCCCAGGTCATTCATGGAGACTTTTAATGAAAACCAAGCTTTCACCGATTGTAGCATGAGAATTTCATTTCCAAGAAGAACAATACATCATCAACGTATAGGATAATGAATTTCAGTGCGATCTCACTAACCTTTTTATATACACAAGAATCATCTTCGTTTTGAATGAAACCATATTCTTTTATGATCTCATCAAAATGATAGTTCCAAGAATGCGATGTTTGCTTTAATCCATAAATGGATCGGTTTAACTTACAAACCTTGTTTTCATGTCTTGGTACGACAAAACCATCAGGTTGTTGCATATAAACATCCTCAAAAAGGTTTCCGTTAAGGAAATCAATTTGGACTTCCATTTGTCATATTTCATAATCGAAATATGTAGTAATAGCAAGCATTATCTGAATGGATTTAATCATGGCAACGGGTGAAAATTTCTCCTCGTAATCGACACCATGTCGTTGACAATATCCTTTTAGCTACAAGCCTAGCTTTGTACGTTTTTATGTTGCCTTCCATGTCTTTCTTCCTTTTGAAGATCTATTTACAAACAATAGGCTTAATGCCTTCTGGTACATCAACCAGTGTCCAAACTTGGTTGGTATACATGGAATCCATTTCGGACTTCATGACTTCTTGCCATAAAGCGGAGTCGATACCTTGTATCGCTTCTTCATACGTAGCTGGTTCATCTTCCTCAATAAGATTAATGTCTACATAGGTGAAATCAGAAACCCATACCTCTCAGATTGTTTTCTGACTCTCTCCGAATTACGCGGTTCTTGTGTATCAGAAGATTGTGGAACAGTCTCATCTCTGATGGACTGTTCGTGTTCCGTGAGGGGGTCGGTGCCAGGAACAGTATCACTCCGATTTTCATCGAATTCTACTTTCCTCCCACTTACCACTACTGCATTCATGAATTCATTTTCTAGGAAAACCGCATAAAGAGCAACAAATATGTTATTCTCTTGTGGGTTGTAGTAATAATATCCTTTCGTTTCCTTAGGATAACCTACAAATAGGCACTTATCCGATTTGGGTTCTAGTTTGGTACTATCCAAACGTTTAACATATGTCCAGCATCCCCAAATCTTCAGGAATAAGAAACCCGGTTTCTTTCCTGTCCATATTTCATATGGAGTCTGTTTAATAGACTTTGACGGAACCTTATTCAAAATAAGTATTGCACTGTTTAATGTGTATCCCTAGAAGGAAATCAGTAGCTCTGTGCGACTCATCATTGACCTTACCATGTCTAACAAAGTTCGGTTTCTCCGTTCGGACACACCGTTCAATTGAGGTGTTCCGGAAGGAGTCCACTGTGAAAGAATACCATATTCTTTCAAGTAATCTTGAAACTCATTGCTTAAGTATTGTCCACCACGGTCCGACCGCAATGTTTTAATATTTTTGCCAGTCTATTTTTCTACTTCGTGTCGAAACTCTTTGAATTTCTCAAAAGTTTCCGGCTTATGTTTCATAAGATTCACATAACCATAACGCGATGTATCATCCGTAAAGATTACGACGTATTCATATCCACCTCTAGCCTGGCTAGACATGGGCCCGCATACGTCACTATGAACGAGGTCTAACAGCTCGGTGGCACGAACACATTTACTACTAAAAGGTGTTTTTAGGTATTTTACCTAACAAACAAGATTCGCATACATCATATGAATTAGGATCAAATTCGTCCAAGTATCCATTCTTCGAAAATGTGGATATACGAGTTTTGTTAATGTGTCCCAGACGACAATGCCACAAATAAGTCTCATATGTTTTACTCAATTTGAACATTTTGTTTGTCATGTTATATGTTTGAGATTCGTTTATATTCAAAATATAAAGACCATTATTCACATCTGCTGTACATATCTCAATATCATCTTTATAAACAAAACACCCAGTGTTCATGAATACAAAGGTATACCCGCATCAGATTAAACTAGATACAGAGATAATATTCATAGTAAAACTAGGTACAAAATAACAGTCGTCTAATGTAAATACATGCCCTGAGGGCAGATTCAAAACATAGGTGCCAATGGCCAAAACAACGACTCTCATCCCATTTCCGACTCGTATGTCGATCTCACCTGAAGCCAGTCTCCTGCTAATCTGTAGATCCTGCACATCAGTACATATGTGAGTACCAGATCCAGTGTCAAAAATCCAATTTTTAAAACTTGTAGTAGACATGTTTATTTCAATAACAAATATACATGAAGCCGGAGCCTTGCCCGCCTTCACTTCTTTCAAGTCCGCCTTGAACTTATGGCAGTCACGCTTCGAGTGACCCCGTTTTCCACAGTGTAGGTAGACATCTTGGGATTTGTCAATTGTCTTCCCAGAAGACAGTGATGATTGAGCTTTTCCCTTCTTTTTATTCTTCTTCACACCCCCAGAAGCCTTCGGCCAAGCCTTGGTCTTCTTGGATGTCGAAGTAAGATGCGCCTCGTGCTTCTTACCTTTTAGAAGCTTTGGCTCTGCCTCTTTCAGCATAGCCATTAACTCTCCAAGAGTTTTCTCTTGGTTCATCATATTATAGTTCATGATGAACCCGCCCCAACAGTCGGGCATAGACTGTAAGATCAAATCTATGGAATTCTCGGCGGCCTCGAAGGTATGACCAGCTGACCCAACTATTCGATGTCAGCAATCATCTGTGACACATAATGTTCGACAGATGTACCCTCTGACATAACAGAGCGAAAGAGCTTCTTCTGCAAATCATACTTCTAAGATCTAAGATTAGATGTATGAAGATCCTTCAACTTCAACATCATCGCATAAGGATTCAATCCCTTGTTCTGATGACGAAACTAAGAAGTCATTGTAGCAAGCATAACAGATTGAGCAGTAAAGTTATCATCATGGTGAGTCTTCCAAAGCTCATGCTCTACTGGTTGCTCAAGTCCGGGCTCAGTGACCGGCGTAAACACACACGTATAACGCAAGCGCACATATCGTTCAAGTAGTATAAAAATATCGATCCCACGAGGACTTAATATCTAATCTAGTAATTTTATGAGGTCAAATGATTACTAGTATCTAACCAATTGTTTGATTGATTTGAAATGGTGACGATTCTAAATTTAAAAACAAGTAAATAAAATTATTCGAAAGTAGGTTTAAGAAAATTCAATATTAAAAAAAAACTATCTAGGGTTGTGATTTCTTCCAATATCATTTTAAAGATGAAGTGATTATCTTAAAGTTGGGTAATATATTGATTTATTAACCTGGAACATTAAATTATATGTAAGCCTCTGTCGATGGTCAGACACAAATACCCAGTTTAACCCAATTGAATCATATGTCTATGTCAACCAAATTATCTGGATTCATTAAGTTTAAGTTCCAATTATGGCTACCCCCGCCCAACAGGTATATGTCTATCCTGTAAGGAAATCTATTAAATGGTTATTGTAGGCACTGCATTTTTACACATAAGTCCCTATGATGAGTCTCATTTTGGAGACACTACCTTTTAAGTCACGGAGGTCACGGGAAACGGACATCGGAAGGGGAAATCAGAATAAACAAGGTTCACTATTTTCGTTAGTGCTGCGTTCGTGTTTACGTTCGAACGTCAAACGGATTGCGGGCGTTCGTGCCGCGTTCGAGGAAGCGTTCGAACGGTGTCGGTAATTTGGTTTTGCTGCTAGCCTCACATCCAGCCCAATTAGCCCCCCCAAAGCCCATAAAAACATCCCAATTTAAATAAATAAATATTAATTAAAACATTAACTAAATAAGATAATAATTAAATTAATTAAATAATTAAATAAAACATATACCAAACATAAAATAAACAATTACCAACTTAAACTAAAATCATGCCTAAATAAAACAAATCACATACTAAATCAAAAATATAATCATACCAAGTTAAAATCAATCAACCAATATATTATTCCTAACTTAAAATATTGTATTCCTAAACCAAGCCAATCAAATATTCAACCTTCCCTATCTAGCCAAGATTTGTCCCCCCCTCAATCTTTGACTTCCCTTAACCAAACCAAATCAAATCTTGCTTCCTTGTCCAACACCAAATCAAATCCCTCTTTAATTAGCCAAATCCCTTTCATTGTCAAGCCTAACCCTTTGCCTATAAAAATAACCCTTCACCAACCTTCTCAACCCTAGTCCCTAGCTCATACTCACAACACACATAAAAATTACAGGAGAGAACACACCCAAAAAACAGGAAGCAAAAGATAAAGAGGAAACGGCAGGAAACCACAAGGAAACAATAGCAAAAGACGGAGAACGACGACTCAAAACAGTAAGACAACGAACGAGAACAGTGAACCAGTGAACCGGGAGAGTTGCGGAGCATCCACCCTTCCGACGATCGTGTACCGTACATCCGAGAGGTGATTTAAAAGGTTAGACCTGAGGGTACCTTTTCATTAGTTTATATTCGTTCTTTTATTATTATTGAGTTCTATTCGCATGAGAGTCGTTTATGGATGCATGTTGTGGCTTGAATGAAATGGAAGAGTGTCGTCTCTTGTGGTGTATAGGATGGAAACCCAGACGTAAATTCCGTAGCCGAATCCGAATGGACGGTAGTGCGGTCTGTACTTGGGATACAACTCCACGTACCACTTGAGTAAACGACACCTTCTCTTGTTTTGTGTTGCTTTTATTTATTTATTTTTCGTCACTTAAATTCTGCATGTTGCTTATTTATGCATGACTCAATCGAACGCATGGGCTTAGTAAGTGGAATGAAAGATCCCTTATGGGGAGGGGTTGAAGCCCTTTACCACGATGCTTTGCCGCGCCGGTTGATGTGTGTTCGGTTGGATGCAAGACACGTTCAATCGGACATACTTAGTTGAATATGATTGTCTTTATGTTTGTATGCATGATGTGATGTTACGCGCATGGGCTTAGTATGTTGGTCTAAAGGTCCTCTCTTTGAGAGATCAAGAGCCCCAAAAGGCCACCTTTACGGCAGTACTTCGCTGCGCCCCTTTATTTTGTTGTTTATGTATTGCGTCCCATTTCAGGCATCAGGTCTGTTCCCGTTCGAACGCGTTTACGAACGCAACTCGAACGTGCATGCATTTTTGCCTTATCATGCATCAGGTCTCATTTTCGTTCGAACGCGTTCACGAACGCCATACGAACGTGAGCATTCTGTTTCATTTTTGTTCGAACGCGTTATCAAACGCCATACGAACGCGAGCATTCTGTTTCATTTCCGTTCGAACGCGTTTACGAATGCTACTCGAATGTGAGCATTCTGTTTCATTTCCTTTCGAACGCGTTATCAAACGCCATACGAACGCGAACCTTCCGTTTACCGTTCGAACGTGTTTACGAACGCTACACGAATGCGCACACACTGAACTGAGTCTGTCTTATCATATTCATGCATAATTGCCTCTTGGTTGATCTTTCTTGTGTTATATAGCCAACCATATTATTTGTCCTGCATTTATCCATTCTATGTGTTCTTGGGATTGTATTCAAGCATGATTAGGCTGTTAGCATGTTATTTGGTTAATAGGTTCATGAGATAGTACTCAAGCATGATTATGTTGTTCTTAGTTTTCCATATCATAGGATTGAAATATGTTCATGAGATTGCCATGTGATGTTGCATGTTGTGATGAACTTGTTGATGTATGCATATGAATTTAGAAGCATGATATTTTTGGAAATAAATGTTATTTAAGCCTGGTTTAATTATTACATAAATCCTTTTATTACTAGTGACATAAGTAAGTGACCATTCTGAACCCAACAGTTTGAGGTCTTCCCTTGCGAGGGGTGAATGCGGCCTTAAATCTCATTTTCCCGGTTCACACCGGGTGGCGACTCCATTACTCTCCGGTTTAGTCCCCCGTGGCTACTCCGTACTCCCAACTAGGCCCCCGAGCCTGGAACAGCATGCGTCGCCCCAGATTCCTGTGTTCCCACAGTCTGGCGACTCCACTGGGGATAGAGAATTGGCCCCGAAATATTGACTTGTGATGTTTGGATTTATGTTTTAATTGACCGTGTCTATAGTGGATAAAGTGAGGGTTTAATCAAAGGCATTTTTAGGCTAGGTAATGGTTTGGTGTCTTCCTTCATTCACTACCTTTCTAGAAGGAAAAGCTGTGAAGGCACCTAGATAGCCATCTACTCGTAGCCTATTGTGATAGACTAATTTGGATGACTCGTTGTTTATTCCTGACAACAAGCGATAAGAGCCTAAGAGGCTTGGGTATTTAAGTGAGCCTCGCTCCACCTTCCCTCTGGGGGATCTACAACGGGAAATCCATTTGAAAGTCCGTCACACACCATAGCTTATTGGCACGTACCTTAGTGTATAAAAATGGGTGCGCTCACTTGGTTTCTCGAACCCTTGAGTGGGGAGACGTAGTTGTGGGCCATCCTTCGCCGGTGAGAGCCTTTGTCTATACTCTTACTAACCCACCCATAGACCGGGTTGGCTAAAGTAGCAATTATTTCCTTGAGTATGTGCTTGTGGACCATCCTCATTTGGATGCAGTTGGACTATTGTCAGAAATGCGGGCTTGTTGGGCCATTTAAACTGGGGCAAGTGCGTACCTTATGACTATTAGGCCCAAAGCTTCTGAAATGTTGATGGGCCATACTGTAGAAATTATTACGTTTGCATTATCTTCATTATATGTTTGTGTTTAGGAACATTATCATTTGGATACGGTTGGACTTCTTGCCATGAGATGTGAACTTGTTGGGCCATTTAAACTGGGACGAGTTCACTCCTATGACAGTTAGCCCAAAAGCTTCTGAAATGATGATGGGCCGATTTGTGTGAGAATTTTAATGAGTTGATATATTCCTTGTATCATATGCATCTCATGCACCCCATGCATACATATATCATGTTAACCCTTGTGTTCTGAAAGCCATCATAGATACATGTTGGTTAGGGAAGAGGACAGACTTGTCAAAAGACCAAGCAGCCACCAGGAGTACCGGCAAAAGACATAACCCAACGGGATATGAAACCCAATCATGCATGCATGCATACACGTAACATATTCGCTTCCTTTTTGTGTTTGTTCTGTTTTGTAATAACAGATTTCAAAGGAGAAAAAGAGAAAGCGTCAAATGCAAGCCAACCAGAAGCAGTAACAGTATAATAGCAGAGTTTCGGGAATGAATCCCAAGGGAATGAATCATAGGGCCGAGGCCCACGTCGTCTGAATTTGGAATGAATCCAAGGGATGAATCCCAGGGGCGAGGCCCACATCAGCATCAGTCTGGGGGCGAGGCCCATGTCAGTAGCAGTTGGGGCCGAGGCCCACTTCAGCATCAGTTTTGGGGATGAGTCCCAGGGTCAAGGCCCACATCACTATCAGTTTTGGGGATGAGTCCCAGGGCCGAGGCCCACATCAGTATCAGTCTTGGGGCGAGGCCCGTATCAGTATCAGTCTTGGGGCGAGGCCCATATCAGCAGTATCAGTCTTGGGGCGAGGCCCATATCAGTATCAGTCTTGGGGCGAGGCCCATATCAGTATCAGTCTGGGGGCGAGGCCCATATCAGCAGTATCAGTCTTGGGGCGAGGCCCATATCAGTATCAGTCTTGGGGCGAGGCCCATATCGGCTGTATCAGTCTGGGGGCGAGGCCCATATCAATATCAGTTTAGGGCGAAGCCCACATCATTCTGCGGCCGAGGCCCACATCAGCAGAATTTTGGAATGAATCCAGGGAATGAATCCCAGGGTCGAGGCCCACATCAGCAGAATTTTGGAATGAATCCCAGGCTGAGGCCCGCATCAGCAGAATTTTGGAATGAATCCGAGGGTCGAGGCCCACATCAGCATCAATCTGGGGGCGAGGCCCATGTCAGTAGCAGTTGGGGCCGAGGCCCACTTCAGTAATCAGTTTTGGGGATGAGTCCCAGGGTCGAGGCCCACATCAAACACAGTTTGGGAATGAGTCCCAGGGTCGAGGCCCACATTACATCAGTATCAGTCTTGCCGGGTATGGCATTCTGGGGGCGAGGCCCACATTACATCAGATCAGTTCTGCCGAGAATGGCACTCCGAGAATGGAGATAGAGTCCGGGAATGGACAGCTCGGGAATGAGCACGCCGGGAATGGCACTCCGAGAATGGAGATATGGTCCGGGAATGGACAGTTCAAGAATGAACAAGCCGGGAATGGCACTCCAAGAATGGAAGCACGGTTCGGGAATGAACCACCTCACGATAACAGTTCAGGAATGAACAACTTACAGTAACAATTCAGGAATGGACCACCTTACAGTAACGGTTCAGGAAGAAAGCCTGCATTCAGCTCAGTACGGGAATAAAGCCCACATTCAGTACAGTTCAGGAAGAAAGCCTACAAACTCGGGAATAAAGCCCACATTCAATACAGTTCGGGAATAAAGCCTACATCCAATGCAGTTCGGGAATAAAGCCCACAGTCCAAACAATCAGGGAATAAAGCCCTATCTCTACACAGTCAGCAGTTCGGGAATAAAGCCCAGAGGAATAAAGCCTCATCTCCACACAGTTCGGGAACAAAGCCCAAAGGAATAAAGCCTCATCTCAATACAGTTCGGGAACAAAGCCCAGGGGAATAAAGCCCTATCACAACACAGTTCGGGAACAAAGCCCAGGGGAATAAAAGCCTCATGTCAGTATAGTTTGAGAACAAAGCTCAAGGGGAAGAAAGCCTCATATCAGTATAGTTTGAGAACAAAGCTCAAGGGGAAGAAAGCTTCATGTCAGTACAGTTCGGGAATAAAGCTCGGGAGGAATAAAGCCTCATCTCAACAGTTCGGGAATAAAGCTCGGGAGGAATAAAGCATCATCTCAACACAGTTCGGGAACAAAGCTCGGAGGAATAAAGCCTCATCTCAACAGTTCGGGAATAAAGCTCAGGAGGAATAAAGCCTCATCTCAACACAGTTCGGGAACAAAGCTCGGAGGAATAAAGCCTCATCTCAACAGTTCGGGAATAAAGCTCGGGAGGAATAAAGCATCATCTCAACACAGTTCGGGAATAAAGCTCGGGAGGAATAAAGCCTCATCTCAACAGTTCGGGAATAAAGCTCGGGAGGAATAAAGCCTCATCTCAACACAGTTCGAGAATGAACAAGCCGGGAATGGCAATCCAAGAATGGAGTAGAGTTCAAGAATGAACAAGCCGGGAATGGCACTCCAAGAATGGAAGCACGGTTCGGGAATGGACCAACTTACAGTAACAGTTCGGGAATGGACACCTTACGGTAACAGTTCGGGAATGGACCACATCACAACACGGTTCAGGAATGAACCAGGGGTCGCAGCACCTCACCACCAAATCAACTCAACTCAACACATGGTAAGTCAAGCGGCAGCTGGCGAGCCAGGTAAGTGAAAATGCATTGCATAAACTTTGATAGGATTGTCACTGTTGCACATTACACAAGTCCCATCAAAGTGGGGGTGACTGTAGGCACTGCATTTTTACACATAAGTCCCTATGATGAGTCTCATTTTGGAGACACTACCTTTTAAGTCACGGAGGTCACGGGAAACAGACATCGGAAGGGGAAATTCAGAATAAACAAGATTCACTGTTTTCGTTAGTGCTGCGTTCGTGTTTACGTTCGAATGTCAAACGGATTGCGGGCGTTCGTGCCGCGTTCGAACGGTGTCGGTAATTCTGGTTTTGCTGCTAGCCTCACATCCAGCCCAATTAGCCCCCCCAAAGCCCATAAAACACATCCCAATTTAAATAAATAAATATTAATTAAAACATTAACTAAATAAGATAATAATTAAATTAATTAAATAATTAAATAAAACATATACCAAACATAAAATAAACAATTACCAACTTAAACTAAAATCATGCCTAAATTAAACAAATCACATACTAAATCAAAAATATAATCATACCAAGTTAAAATCAATCAACCAATATATTATTCCTAACTTAAAATATTGTATTCCTAAACCAAGCCAATCAAATATTCAACCTTCCCTATCTAGCCAAGATTTGTCCCCCCCTCAATCTTTGACTTCCCTTAACCAAACCAAATCAAATCCCTTGCTTTCCTTGTCCAACACCAAATCAAATCCCTCTTTAATTAGCCAAATCCCTTTCCTTGTCAAGCCTAACCCTTTGCCTATAAAAATAACCCTTCACCAACCTTCTCAACCCTAGTCCCTAGCTCATACACAACACACATAAAAATTACAGGAAGAACACACCCAAAAACAGGAAGCAAAAGATAAAGAGGAAACGGCAGGAAACCACAAGGAAACAATAGCAAAAGACGGAGAACGACGACTCAAAACAGTAAGACAACGAACGAGAACAGTGAACCAGTGAACCGGGAGAGTTACGGAGCATCCACCCTTCCGACGATCGTGTACCGTACATCCGAGAGGTGATTTAAAAGGTTAGACCTGAGGGTACTTTTTCATTAGTTTATATTCGTTCTTTTATTATTATTGAGTTCTATTCGCATGAGAGTCGTTTATGGATGCATGTTGTGGCTTGAATGAAATGGAAGAGTGTCGTCTCTTGTGGTATATAGGATGGAAACCCAGACGTAAATTCCGTAGCCGAATCCGAATGGACGGTAGTGCGGTCTGTACTTGGGATACAACTCCACGTACCACTTGAGTAAACGACACCTTCTCTTGTTTTGTGTTGCTTTTATTTATTTATTTTTCGTCACTTAAATTCTGCATGTTGCTTATTTATGCATGACTCAATCGAACGCATGGGCTTAGTAAGTGGAATGAAAGATCCCTTATGGGGAGGGGTTGAAGCCCTTTACCACGATGCTTTGCCGCGCCGGTTGATGTGTGTTCGGTTGGATGCAAGACACGTTCAATCGGACATACTTAGTTGAATATGATTGTCTTTATGTTTGTATGCATGATGTGATGTGACTCGCATGGGCTTAGTATGTTGGTCTAAAGGTCCTCTCTTTGAGAGATCAAGAGCCCCAAAAGGCCACCTTTACGGCATTACTTCGCCGCGCCCATTTATTTTGTTGTTTATGTATTGCGTCCCATTTCAGGCATCAGGTTTGTTCCCGTTCGAACGCATTTACGAACGCAACTCGAACGCGCATGCATTTTTGCCTTATCATGCATCAGGTCTCATTTTCGTTCGAACGCGTTCACGAACGCCATACGAACGTGAGCATTCTGTTTCATTTCTGTTCGAACGCGTTATCAAACGCCATACGAACGCGAGCATTCTGTTTCATTTCCGTTCGAACGCGTTTACGAACGCTACTCGAATGTGAGCATTCTGTTTCATTTCCTTTCGAACGCGTTATCAAACGCCATACGAACGCGAACCTTCCGTTTACCGTTCGAACGTGTTTACGAATGCATGATTATGTTGTTCTTAGTTTTCCATATCATAGGATTGAAATATGTTCATGAGATTGCCATGTGATGTTGCATGTTGTGATGAACTTGTTGATGTATGCATATGAATTTAGAAGCATGA
Source organism: Zanthoxylum bungeanum (assembly GCA_019454045.1). Classification (NCBI taxonomy): domain Eukaryota; kingdom Viridiplantae; phylum Streptophyta; class Magnoliopsida; order Sapindales; family Rutaceae; genus Zanthoxylum; species Zanthoxylum bungeanum. Next base: position 37,966 of record SKCR01044853.1, on the reverse strand, counting down.
TATTTTTGGAAATAAATGTTATTTAAGCCTGGTTAAATTATTACATAAATCCTTTTATTACAAGTGACATAAGTAAGGGACCATTCCGAACCCAACGGTTTGAGGTCTTCCCTTACGAGGGGTGAGTACGGCCTTAAATCTCATTTTCCCGGTTCACACCGGGTGGCGACTCCATTACTCTCCGGTTTAGTCCCCCGTGGCTACTCCGTACTCCCAACTAGGCCCCCGAGCCTGGAACAGCATGCGTCGCCCCAGATTCCTGTGTTCCCACAGTTATCTATCCTCAAGGAAGATCGTGGACTATTGAGTCTAATGTCTTAAACTTAAAATCCCTATGTCTAGTTCATTTTAAGTTTCCCAGTTCAATTTTATTAATGGCCAGTTAATGAAAAAGCATTAAGATTAAGACTCAATAAATAAATCTTTATATTACTCAAGCTATAATCTAACCCCTTATAAACCGGTGATATTGGATTTCATCACAACCCCAGATAACTGGCTTAGTTACGACACATATTTACGGGTAGTAAAAATTTAAATAAAATAAAAGACATAAAGTAAAATACTGAAAATTAAATTGCTGAAAAGTAAATGACGGAAAGTAAATGCCGAAAGTAAATTACTGAAAAGTAAATTGCTGAAAAGTAAATTGCTGAAAAGTAAATGCTGAAAGTAAATTGCTGAAAAGTAAATAAAGTAAAAGTACAATAAAAGAAAATGCTGAGGTAAAATGATACACTTTTATTACTTCTATTTTAGATATCTCTCTTAATATAATATATTAACTTTGCATGATAATTACCAATCATCCATATAGGCGGTATCCGGATTAAGTCAAATTAATAATTAATTACCAACCGACCAATCAGGCGGTATCCAGTTTAGTCAGGTTAAAACCAATTTAAATAATTACCAACCGACCAATATGACGGTATCCTCGTTAAGTCAGGTTTTAACTAGTTTATATATTATAATTAATGGAGATTAATCTAAATATTAGTAATAAAAGTTTTACCTTTTACCCCATCAAAGGGGAGTTACCTCCTCATTTCTGAAAAGTAAAAACTGAAAATTAAAGAAAGAAAAGTACTGTGCGTAAAAGTAAATTGCGGAAAGTAAAAACTGAAAAGTAAAGAAAAGAAAGTGTGAAAGCGGAATTTAATTACTAAAAGCTATAAATAAACAAACAAGATACAATCTTCTTAGTATTCTTAAGGAATTTCTTAGAAGAAAGTATGAATTTTACAAATGAAATGGCTTGGTATTTCTAGGCAAAATTTTGCCTCCATCAAATCATCCACCAAATCAATTATTAATTGCTCCACTAATTGCTCCACCAAATCCATTATTAATTTCTCCACTAATCTCTTATCATGTTTGGTGATGATTTGATAATTTTTATTATTTATTTATTAATTTATTTTTTTTGCTTTGAAAATGATTGAAAGCGACTTTAATAATTACACACAACACACTTCTGGATGGTTCATCAATTTTGGGCATGAAATCGTCAGAATTCGAAATTATTCTGTCTTTCAAAGCTGTAGATCTTTGAGTCTTCTTTAATCTGGAACTTGAATCAGCTCAAACCGATATCGGAGTAAAACGTTATGCCCAAAATACGACAGATGCGCAAAATTGGAATTTCCAAAACTGCACTTCGTCAAAAACGCCCTTTCAAGTTTCCAATCTCCAAAATTAAAATATCAAGTCCAATAATTGCCCTTATTTGACCCATATTTCATCCTAAATTATTTCATTGAGATCCGATATTAATTTATCTGTAAAATAAACTAAAACATATCAAAACGTTCATCAAACCCGAGAAACTAAACAAAATATTAAGTAAAAGGGGCGGTAAATTTTGATATATTTTCCGCTCATCACACCCCCAAACCTAACATTTTGCTAGTCCTCGAGCAAAACAACAAAATAAAATACAAAAAACAATTAAAATTAAACTAAGCCACTTTCGTAGGGATCACGGTTGCATTTAGCGTATGCAACAAGCCTTTAAACCCCTAGGTGTCCCTAGTGGACGAGTTGTTGTCTCGTGAGGGTTTACAGCAAAGATACCCACAAATATTTTACAAAAGTGAAAAGGTAGTAAAACTAATGGACAAAAAAAGACAAGAGAAAAGAGAATAAAGGAAGTTAGTGACTAATCAGGTGAAACTTCTACTCCAAGTTACTAGTTGTTTTGTTCTTTCTAAATTACCGAATAAGTAAATTCTCCGATTATATTTACCATTCTCCATATACACAGCCAACAAAGTATTAATCAATCTCATTTTTTCCCACAACATTCACAAGTGTAGTTGATAAGAGAGTAATATTTTTGTCCTAAAGTTCTATCAGATTTCACACATTTTTTATGGCAATGGAATAATTTTTCTGATTTTTTTTCTTTGATTTTTTTTTATTTATATACAATATCTTCCGTCTATGTAGCGGGTGTTGGGTCAGTGGCTCCCAAACCAGTTGGCTTTAGGGCACCAGGTGTTAAGACACCCCTACAGACTTAATTAATCAGACTTCAGATATATATATTTTTGCAACATCATTGATCCATGTAGCGAGCTTTGGGACAGTGACTCCCAAACCAGTTGGTTTTAGGGCACTAGGTGTTAAAACACCCTTACAGACTTAATAACTCGGATCTCAGATTTTTTTTTTTTTTACTCTATTGCTTTTTGAGATGCTTCCTCCAATTAAACTAGAGCACTAAATATTATAAACTTTTCAATTACAACTTATGTCTGTATGTTACTATGCATGTTTATAATATCTGCTAACTGAGCATATGAAGATCCTTTTTTAGTCAGTATTATGGAGAATTTACAAATTAAATAATTCAAAAGGAAATAAATAAAAATTAACTTGTTCCGAAATAGGTTTGAGATACGTCTCAGAAGTGGAAACTCCTTACTCAGCTATCTCTTACCAATTTCACCTTTTTAGTCAAAATAAAAACACAAAAACGCAAAATATTTTTGTAATTTTTGAAAAAAAAAAATGGACTAAAAATAAAAACAACACACAAACTAAAAACAAGGTACTGATCAACTAATTCCCTCCCCCAAACCTAAATGAGACATTGTCCCAATGTCTTAAAAAGTAGAAGAAGAGTTTAGAAAATAATACATGGTTAGTTGAAATTCTACAGGAAATTAAAGGTTAAGATCCATATTAACACGACGCCTCTTACCAAGATCGTCCTCGGACCAATTTATCTTTGAAAGGATAGGGTCAACTCGTGGTTCATAGGCTATGAGTTGGTCTATTAGATCCGGAGCAGTTCTGGCAGTAAAGATAAGTTATTTCAAAGGTTTTGACACGAACCCATTTCTCCGGGCATCATCAAGAAACACACAAAGAAAATCATAAAATCCATCAACGTTGTACAACCCAATTGGTTTATGGTGTATGTTCAGGTTCGCCCAAGATAGCACAATAAAAATTTCCTCCAATGTACCCAAGCCACCTGGCAAAGCAATAAAAGCATCAACATGGTTAATCATTTCTACCAAACGTTCAGACATACCTGGCACGATCAGTTCCTCTCCGTTTGATGGTTCAATAAGATTTGCTTCTGCCAAGGGTTTTGGGATGATTCCCAAAACGTGACTACCTCCTTACTGTACAGCTTTTGAAACGATCCCCATAAGTCCAAGATTACCTCCGCCATATACTAAGTGCATATTCCTTGCAGCTAAGACTCGACCCAATTCATGTGCTGCTTCTACGTATTGTGGCTTAACACCAACACTACTACCGCAAAACACACAGATGTTTTCAACTCGTTTTCTTGAAGTGGCTTCCATTTTTTTTTATGTATTTCTTTCTCAACTCTGGATGCCTTTAAAAGTGCAATGACGGGCTGAATTTATAGTACCTGAAAAAGGTGAGTAAAAATAGCACAAGTATCTTACAGATGACGATTAATAGCGAAATAATATCGTGATAGTCAAAAAGGTATGGATCCTGTCGGAGAAAATAAAAGAAAAACAACAAAACAAATCACAATTATTAAGAAAAGACAAAGACATATAATATTTACAAGAAAAGTAATGGCTTGATTGACGTTTATGCGTCAGAGACAAGCTTCCCATCCAATTTTCTTATAAATTGGCAAACAGGGTCTTTTTGAGTCAGATTCCCGAGACTTAACATTTGTCTTTCTTTTTGAAATTGTGTATGTAATTTGCGAAAGTCTATGTGAACATATCCACTGGGATGCGTCTCAAGAGTCAAAGATATGTCATCTAAAGACTCCTTACTCAAGCCATCCCTAATGAATTTAATTTTGTCTTCGCGATTATCAGACACCATTCCTAAAGAACGACAACGAGTATTGCAATTCCAGCGTGCACATTTATAACAAACACCCATTTGCTTAGCTCTGCGCGTTCTTTGCATAGGTGCTTCTTCCAAAACCAGGCAGATGTGAAATAAAAGAGTCAGAAGACTCACCTGCCAATCGGACCCGTGCTTCAATAATCCAACGAATGTCAGTAGGAATACCTTTGATCATCAATAATCTCATCCGTTCCAAGCGAGCTTTGTATACTTTCATCATAGATTTTTGAGGGAGAGAAGGAAATTACTTGTGAAGATTTGCGAGAGCTTCTTCCATCTTGAAATGACTTAATCTGCAAAAAACTAAACACACAAAAATAAAACACACCAGATCACAATATATACACAAATTGCATGGGTTGCCTCCCTGCTAGCGCTAAGTTTAAAGTCGTCAGCCAGACTTAACTTCTCGAACGTTAAACTGGATCTGAAAGTGTAACTGTACGGGCCAAATTTGGTCCAAGGGCAATTTCGACCTTTTGCTCCAGGACCACTACTGGATGCACCCTTGAAACCCCCTAACCAAACCCCAAAGGCATAATGCAGGCCCAGACCCAATGAGTTTCAACACTCGTAACTGAAGGACCATCCAAAGGCCAGCCCACGTAACGCCCAAGTTCATAAACGTCATTCATAACCCATTAGCTCCAGCCTACAACGAGCAAAAACGCAGTAATAGCTCCTCATAAAGTCGACCGTTACCATGATCCAACGGACGAGCAGTCAAAGGGAAATAAAGGCACACGTTACTAGAGCATGTATATATAGGAAACGAGGCTCCAAGAGGAAGGGACTTTTGGAAGGACAAGTTCTCACACTCAGAATCTTTGAACACTTATTCCATAGCCCTCTTCACCTCCAACCTACCGCCCTCACGGCAACCCACGGGGATCAAGGTGACATCTGACCTTTATCCGTTGTTCTACGACTTTAGAACCTCACTTCCATCATTGACTTGGGCGTCGGTGTGCCTACGGCATCCACCACACCGGTGGGTAGTCCCTCCTCGCTCACTCTACCTCTTTGTTTTGCAGGATCGCCAGTGCCCCTCTATGAAATATCGATTATAGACGTCGGGCGAAAAGAGCGTCTATAGTTTGGCGCCCACCGTGGGGCCCTAGCCATTCATAGCATACAAAGATTTCTTCATCTACGATCTTATCAAACACGCCTCCTCGTGTGGCGTCACGCGACGAGCAAACGCCAGATCTCATGATCACATTTCTTCAACCTCCCGAAGATGCGAGGCTAAAAGTCATCCCAATAGTTCTGCCATTCGATCCAACCACTTGGAAGCTTCAAAAATATGGCAAGTGATAATATTCCATAAGACAACCATCCGCCAAATCAAGAAAGAAGTCAACACATCTACTTAACCGACCGAACACAATAAACCATCTCCACCATATGTAAGGAAATACAAGAGATTGAAAAAGTGATTATGTCAAGCCTACCCGGTGTCGGACTACCAGTAAGGAGTCGATCCGACATAATTTAGAACACTCCACTCTTCAAAAATCTTCCAATCTCTAGGATTGTCATTTGGCTCATTCGTTTCGTTCTTAATGAGAAATACATTTGCTTCAATCAACGTATATGGACCACCACTTGGACCATTCTACACACTTCCTCCAGTCGACATGAGAATGCCCTCATAATCCCCGGCATACCCAATCAACCTAGAAGTATTCTTTATAATTGACATCTATTCGAGACTGCTTGGGGTAGTTACCATCTACTCTGGATGGCATAGATAGAGTGCCACTCCCTTCAGACTACGTAAGAGGATTGTCATTACTTCCAAACTGCATTAAATAAGTATTACCTTCAATAGAAGGCGTTAAGAGGATTCACATCCCCTCCGGAAGACATTATTGGATTGTCATCAATTTTAGACTCCATTCGACCAGAGTCTCCTAGACTTACATCAGGAACAAGGCACGTCCCTTCAATGAAACCATGTTCCTTACCATTCACCTCATATGATGAAGCGAAGTACTTGGCATAAGGAGAATTGTCCCAGTCGATAATACCCGAATGAAGATTTTGTGAGGACATCCCGGTCAATATTACCAGGTATGACTTACACTTTTAAGAATCTCTCAGTCGATATTAGTAAGGCAATAGACTTAAAATTGGTGTTATAGTATGAGACTTGTCATGGGGTCCCAGTCGACACATCAATTTAAAAATAAATAATTGTCATGGATGACACAGTCGACATTTGCAATGTATGACATAGGACTTGTTAGAGATCACCCGCTCGACATTAGTATGTCATTAACAATGTCCCAATAGGCTTTAAGATTCCATTCGACACTCCACGTACGAGGCTTGACACTTGTTTAAGTCATATTCGACATGAGATGGAAGTAGACTTAGCTTGAATGAGGTACCATTTGGTACGCCAAAGTCGAATTACCTATATGATAAAATAGATTGCCAACAACTTCATACTACGTCGGATGATAGTTGTCTCCCTCAGAGGACATAAAAGGATAGTCATTTTCTCCATATTACAAGGTGGTCATCAACTCCCCACCACACCCAAAGATCGACATTTTCTCCAAACGACGAAGAACGTTGCTATTCCTCCGGATGCAATATATGATTTACTATCCCTTCCAGACGGCATAGATGTAATGTCATCTCCACCAAACTACATGGATAAAATGTCGTCTGCTCTATATGACATGGAAAAATGTCATCTCGCCCAGACTACATGAGTAGAGGGATTGTATTCTTCCTAGATGACATGAAAAGGTCAAGTAGGGTAAAAAACCTTCTTAGACCTTCATCAGGTCCAGTCGACCTCTATCAGGTCTTGTAGACTAAGTAAAGACCCTCTTGGACCTTCATTAGGCCCAATCAATCGTAGCCAGCCTCATATTCTCATTAGAGCCAGTAGAGTGGACTCTCATTGACCTCCATCAGGTTCGGTGAATATAAACTTCATCGACACTCCTCGGGACTAGTCTGTCATGGTTTTATTGACCTTCACCAGGTCTAAGGAATATATAAGATAATAAAGAATGTGGGCTTTAAAATGAAAGAAATAAAAGAAGGCCAAAACTTAACCCATTATACCAAAAGCCCAGCGAGCACAAATAAACAACCCATCCCAATGAAAGTTGTAAAAGCTTGAAAAAAAACAAAAAAAAGTGCCATGCAGAGGGTTATGATAAATCATCACGGTTCCAAGCATTTAGGACGCAAGTTGGTATCTCCACGTCCGAATCGACAAGCACAATGCAAGAAATGAACAATCCACTCGCCAAAGCACCGTGTAAATTCTGCAAGATCCACGCGTACTGCACGAATAAGCTTTTTTTTTGGAAAAGGTTACAAGTATATTCCAAAAGATGTGTTTTGTACAATTGTACAAGGGGCATCCCCCAGGAAAGTGCAAAAAAAAGCACAAAGAAAAGAACTAATGGTTCAAAGCAAAGCCGAATACATGGCCGGAAAAAGATTCTACAAGATCAATCTTAATGAACACACCGAATTACAAAACAGAAAAGGAGATTAGGCACAAGCCCAAAAAAACCATCCATCTCCATCCACGAGAGAAAGTAGACTCCTGAATCGAAGAAGCCATTATGAATGCACGAGACTAGCCCTTTTAAAGCCGAAAACCAAGACCCAATTTCAACAATTGAAGCCATGGAATTTTACAGCCCAAGATAAAAGCCCATTTTTAGCCCATAATCGCAGATCAGCCAAACACCCATGATCCAAAATCCAGCACAGAAAACGCAAACCAAGACCACCATGGAATCGAGCCCATCACAATCCAAGCCCAATTTCCAAGCCAGACCATGGCAGGCTTTCCCGAGTAACCAAAGGCCAATTGAGCTTACACGCCCAAAGCCCAATAAAAAGCCGACACCACAGGCAGAAGCTAGCAGGCCGAGGAAAAGGACCAAGATAAAACCAAAGCCCTGATTCATTCGGCCCATGAAACAAATAAGCAAACAAATTCTTGATTACAATGTGGAGAAAATGGTTATATATGACAGAATTGTACTATCTCCTTGCTGTTTGATCATGGATGAGTATGGTGGGACAGCTAGCATGAGAGAATTATGAAAGCCCAGGCAGTGAGAGGAAGCGACTTGAGTGCTTACGGGTCGAGCAAGAACACTATCAAAATCAATCACGACAATGGCATAATGGAGGAACTTATGACTGAGGTTGATGAGAGTGACAAATCAGTGAAGGATCTTGTGTTGCTACTATATGAGACTGTTCTCTTGACCTCTGGTTACAATTTAGACGACTCCAACCCATCCGCCGTAGGGATACACATGATGCTCAAGTTGGGTCTAAGCATTGAAGAGGGTGAGGCTGCTAGTGACGACGCAGTGTTGCCGCCACGAGCTAGATTGCTAGCTGAGTAAGAAGAATATAAGAAGAAAAGAAAATAAATCCATTGACATAAAAAGTAAAAAACGCATGGCTCCTAGAGGATTGCATGCTACCCAATGCTCAAAATGCCTTCCAATTTCCATCAAGGTTGACGCAGCTGTTGAAAAAATAGTCACTCGACAAAAAACAGTGTATCAAAAGGAACTTAAAATTACAGCAGATGTTGAGGAGATAGCTTGTCGGCTTAGCATTGACGTGAAGAAATCTCTGTTGACAAAGCGAATGCGGGGTTCTTGACACGACACTTTGTGGTAGATGCCTTGGTTATGGTGGCAGGTTTTTGACACGACACTTTGTGGTAGATGCCTTGGTTATGGTGGCAGCATGCGTGTGGATTACTGGTGGTGGCAAGTTGGTAGGCTCAGCTTGCTCGCGTATCCAGCTTGAAAGGTAGCTTCCCGGGCGATGTGGGACAAAATTTTGCATGAAGGGGCTGTAGGCTTCTTGTATTCTTCATTCAAGCTTGCAACGTGGGCTTTGGTTCCACCTTTTCTTTTCTCTTTTGCTTTGGGCTTGCCTCATGGACTTAGAGTGAGGAAATAACAATGGCTTCAAGCAAACATGGGCCTATAGTACATGTAATATATTCTTCAAGAATATTTATACATGTATTTGGTCTAACTTTACAATACTTTGCGCATGTGGTTGGACGTGGCAGCATGGACTTTGACACAACCTTACTTAATCGACCGATTTAGAAAAAACACCATTCGTTATAAAATGTCACCATATGGTCCACTAAACAAAATTTGCAGTATAATGTATGGCCAAAGGGTCACATTTGACACGACAGAAGTGAGAGAATTAAATATATAAAATAGCCAATAGACATCAACTCACATCCTGTCGAATGAAGCTATTGAATCTTGAAAAACCATAATTTTCCACAGACAACATACATGCCATATTACTTCATACACTTCCATACGCATGGACAACACCTAGCCCATCTGACAAAAAATCCATTCGACAAAGCCTCTATGAAGACATGGACTTCCCTCAGTCCATACGACATGTTGAGCGAAAGTAACTCATGAACCCTCATCTGGTTCAGTCGACCGGGGACATCCCCCATGAACTATTGTCGAATCAAATTTAGACATTGACTTCCCTCAGTCCATACGACATGTCGAATGAAAGTAACTCATGAACCATCATCTGGTTCAGTCGACCGGGGACATCCCCCATGGACTCTTGTCGAGTCAAATTTAGACATGGACTTTCCTCAGTCCATACGACATATCGAGCGAAAGTAACTCTTGAACCCTCATCTGGTTCAGTCGACCGGGGACATCCCACATGGACTCTTGTCGAGTCAAATTTAGACATGGACTTCCCTCAGTCCATACGACATGTCGAATGAAAGTAACTCATGAACCCTCATCTGGTTCAGTCGACCGGGGACATCCCTCATGGACTCTTGTCGAGTCAAATTTAGACATGGACTTTCCTCATTCCATACGACAAGTCGAGCGAAAGTAACTCATGAACCCTCATCTGGTTCAGTTGACCGGGGACATCCCCCATGGACTCTTGTCGAGTCAATTTTAGACATGTTTCCCTCAGTCCATACGACATGTCGAGCGAAAGTAACTCATGAACCCCCATCTGGTTCAGTCGACTGGGTACTTTACTTCCTCTTTATCTCCTTGTGAGAGTCAAGTCATAACTTGACATTTGTTTGGTTCAATCAATAAGCAGCATCAACGCTCGAGTACACACCTACATACTATGGCCTCGTCCCAAGCGACACACACGTCAAGTACTCTCTAAGCAATGACTCCTTGACTTAGAGAGTATGGGACAAACTGTACGGGCCAAATTTGGTCCAAGGGAAATTTCAACCTTTTGCTCCAGGACCACTACTGGATGCACCCTCGAAACCCCCTAACAAACCAAACCCCAAAGGCATAATGCAGGCCCAGGCCCAATGAGTTTCAACACCCGTAACCGAAGGACCATCCAAAGGCCAGCCCATGTAACGCCCAAGTTCATAAACGTCATTCATAACCCATTCGCTCCAGCCTACAACGGGTAAAAAACGCAGTAATAGCTCCTCATAAAGTCGACCGTTACCATGATCCACGGACGAGCAGTCAAAGGGAATAAAGACACTCGTTACTAGAGCATGTATATATAGGAAACAAGGCTCCAAAAGGAATGGACTTTTGGAAGGACAAGCTCTCACACTCAGAATCTTTGAACACTTATCCATAGCCCTCTTCACCTCCAACCTACCGCCCTCACGGCAACCCATGGGGATCAAGGTGACATCTGACTTTTGTTCGTTGTTCTACGACTTTAGAACCTCACTTCCATCATTGACTTGGGCGTCGGAGTGCCTACGGCATCCACCACACCGGTGGGTAGTCCCTCCTCGCTCACTCTACCTCTTTGTTTTACAGGATCGCCAGTGCCCCTCTATGAAATCTCGATTGTAGACGTCGGGCGAAAAAGAGCGTCTACAGTAACACTTTCTTTTTGTTGCTCAAATGATTCTCCCTAGTAGTGCTTGACACGCTTGTTTTTAACCTTGAAAGTTTTATTGGAGTCAGGATCATGTATTTCAACGGCTCTAACTGGTAAAACTTTGGTGATCACAAATGGACCTGACCACCATGATTTTGGCTTCCATGGGAAGAATTTCACCCTTGATTTGTTTAACAGTACCTTCTGCCCTGGTTCCAGTTGTATGCGCACTAACTTCTCATCTTGTCTCTTCTTGGCATTTTCTTTGTACAATTTGGCATCCTCAAAAGGCTGATTGTGAAATTCCTCCAATTCGTTGAGCTGGTGGAACTTTTTGTCTTTTGTTGCTTGTAGTGCAAGAATTGGCTTTTTCAGTGCACAAGACGCTTTATCTTCAGGCTCCACAGGCGATTGACATGTTTTAAGTTTGTCAATAGAACTTTGCATTGCATTGGAGTTCTGAATGGTACTGTGTATCACATCAAGTTTGAAACATTCCTCATTCTTTTCATCATCTGGGAAATTCATGGCCTTGAAAACATTGAATGTTACTTCTTGGTTCTGTACCCTCATGGTTAATTCTCCTTTTTATACATCAATAATGGTTCGACCTGTAGCCAAGAATGGTCTCCCGAGGATGATTGGCACGTCTGCGTCTTCCTCCATATCAAGGACAATAAAATCTGCTGGGAAAATGAATTTGTCAACCTTGACTAGCACGTCTTCAACTACATCTCCCGGAAATACGAGCGTTCTATCAGCAAGTTGTAGTGAGACTGAAGTTGGCATTTTTTCTCCAATCTGTAATTTCCTGAAAATAGAAAAATGCATCAAGTTAACACTAGCACCTAAATCACACAGAGCCTTACCGAAGTCATGTTCTCATATGGTGCAAGGAACAGTGAAACTGCCAGGATCTTTCAACTTTGGGGGAAGTTTCCTCTGAATGATAGCGCTGCATTCTTCTGATAATGCTATTGTCTCGTAATCTCCCAATCTCCGCTTTCGTGAAATAATGTCTTTCATGAATTTGGCATAGCTGGGCATTTGTTCCAACGCTTCTGCAAATGGAATGTTGATATGCAGCTTTTTGAAGATCTCCAGGAACGAGAAAACTGCTTGTCCAATTTGTTCTTCTGAAGACGTTGAGGAAAAGGTGGAGGTGGAATGATTTGTTCTTTTTCCTTTGCTTCTTTTTCCTCCATATGTTGCTTTGTTTCTTTTGGAATTTCCTCAGCAGCTGTTTTGGTTCCAACATCTTTGTTGATTTAAGTACCGCTTTTTAACATGATGACATGACACTGCTCCTTCCCCATGTTCCTCGGATTTGGTTCAGTGTTGCTAGGAAGGTTACCTGGTGGTCTGTAACTCTGAGCATTAGCAAGTTGTCCAATTTGATTCTCCAGTGCTTTAATAGAAGTTGATTGACTTTGAATTAATGTTGCTTGGGATTGAAACATAGCATCATATCTTGCTGCTTGAGAGTCGTGTTTTGCTTCTATCTTTTTCAAGTGGGTCAACACTTCTGTTATTCCTGGTTCATTTGCATGCTCCTGGCTTTTGTTCTGTTGTTGGAATCCATGTGGTGGATAGTTCTGTTGTTGGGCTGAATTATTGCTCCATGATAAATTAGGATGATTCCTCCACCCTGGGTTGTAGGTGTTGGAATATGGATTGTTCCCCTGTCTTTTTGAAATTATTGACAAAATTCACCGTTTCTTCAAGTTGGTTCGACGCTGGTGCTCCTCCATATGGTGAACTTGTGGATCCAGTGGTAAGAGTTGCATATCTGATCTAGCTTGGTGTTGACTGCTGTATTGGCTCCACTTTCATAAATTCCTGCAATTCTTTGGATCATGCTCATTTATGTTGGCCACAAGGAATTGTTGTTGGCCATTTCTTCGATTAGGTCCCAGGCTTGATCTTCTCCTTTTTCCATCAAGGCTCCTCCAGCAGCAGCATCAATTGTGGTTCTCATTATTCCAGAAAGCCCACTATAGAATGTTTGGACTTGAAGCCATTTTGGAATCTCATGGTGATGACATTTTCGGAGCAAATCTTTATACATTTCCCAAGCTTCGCAGAGGGATTCTGAATCTTGTTGTACAAAGGATGTGATGTCATTCCTCAGTTTTCCGGTTCTGGCTGGTGGAAAGTACTTTGTAAGAAATTTGGTGGCTAAAGTGTTCCAAGTTGTGATGGAACCTGCTGGTAGTGAATGTAGCCAAGCTTTAGCTCTGTCCTTCAAGGAGTATGGGAAAACACGCAATCTCATTGCTTCTTCAGCTTCTTGGTTGTAATTGAAAGTGCCGCAAACTTCCAGGAATTTGCTGATGTGGGCATTAGGATCTTCAGTTGCATTCCCCCAAACTGAACTGACTGCTGAATCATCTGAATGCATGTTTTGATGTCACTTGCATTTGCTAGTAAGGGAGGAAGTACAATGCAAGAAATGAGTCTGTCAACCACTGGAATGGTTTTGTCTCGAATGGGAATTGGTGGTGCAACGTTCAAAGGTCCAGGTTCCATGTTGACTAAAGCTCTTGGCCTTCTCGCCTTTCCCTTCTCAACTGTCTGATGGTTCTTTCAATTTCTGGGTCAAGCGGTCGAAGTTCAAAGCTTCTGGTTCGTCTCATGTAGTTTCTGAGAACCTGAAACACAAGAAAAAAAAACAATAAGTAAAAATAAATTAGATACAAGTAACGTATCTAACCCTAAAACTAATAGTGAAAGATAAATAAGTCCCCGGCAACGGCGCCAAAAACTTGACCGGCGTAAACACACGTATAACTCAAGCGCATGTATCGTTCAAGTAGTATAAAAATATCGATCCCACGAGGACTTAATATCTAATCTATTAATTTTATGAGGTCAAATGATTAGTAGTATCTAACAGGTTGTTTGATTGATTTGAAATGGTGACGATTCTAAATTTAAAAACAAGTAAATAAAATTGTTCGAAAGTAGGTTTTAAGAAAATTCAATATTAAAAAAAACTATCTAGGGTTGTGATTTCTTCCAATATCATTTTAAAGATGAAGTGGTTATCTTAAAGTTGGGTAATATATTGATTTATTAACCTGGAACACTAAATTATGTGTAAGCCTCTGTCGATGGTCAGACACAAATACTCAGTTTAACCCAATTGAATCATATGTCTATGTCAACTAAATTATATGGATTCATTAAGTTTAAGTTCCAATTATGGCTACCCCCGCCCGATAGGTATATGTCTATCCTGTAAGAAAATCTATTAAAGGGTTATCTATCCTCAAGGAAGATCGTGGACTATTGAGTCTAATGTCTTAAACTTAAAATCCCAATGTCTAGTTCATTTTAAGTTTCCCAGTTCAATTTTATTAATGGCCAGTTAATGAAAAAGCATTAAATTAAGACTCAATAAATAAATCTTTATATTACCCAAGCTATAATCTAACCCATTATAAACTGGTGATATTGGATTTCATCACAACCCCAGATAACTGGCTTAGTTACGACACATATTTACGGGTAGTAAAAATTTAAATAAAATAAAAGACATAAAGTAAAATACTGAAAATTAAATTGCTGAAAAGTAAATGACGAAAAGTAAATGTCGAAAGTAAATTACTGAAAAGTAAATTGCTGAAAAGTAAATTGCTGAAAAGTAAATTGCTGAAAAGTAAATGCTGAAAAGTAAATTGCTGAAAAGTAAATAAAGTAAAAGTACAATAAAAGAAAATGATGAGGTAAAATGATCCACTTTTATTACTTCTATTTTAGATATCTCTCTTAATATAATATATTAACTTTGCATGATAATTACCAACCAGCCATATAGGCGGTATCCAGATTAAGTCAAATTAATAATTAATTACCAACCGACCAATCAGGCGGTATCCAGTTTAGTCAGGTTAAAACCAATTTAAATAATTACCAACCGACCAATATGGCGGTATCCTCGTTAAGTCGGGTTTTAACTAGTTTATTTATTATAATTAAGGGAGATTAATCTAAATATTAGTAATAAAAGTTTTACCTTTTACCCCAGCAAAGGGGAGTTACCTCCTCATTTCTGAAAAGTAAAAACTGAAAATTAAAGAAAGAAAAGTACTGTGCGTAAAAGTAAATTGCGGAAAGTAAAAACTGAAAAGTAAATAAAAGAAAGTGCGAAAGCGGAAATTAATTACTAAAAGCTATAAATAAACAAACAAGATACAATCTTCTTAGTATTCTTAAGGAATTCCTTAGAAGAAAGTATGATTTTACAAATGAAATGGTTTGGTATTTATAGGCAAAATTTTGCCTCCATCAAATCATCCACCAAATCAATTATTAATTGCTCCACTAATTGCTCCACCAAATCCATTATTAGTTGCTCCACTAATCTCTTATCATTTTTGGTGATGATTTGATAATTTTTATTATTTATTTATTAATTTATTTTTTTTGCTTTGAAAATGATTGAAAGTGACTTTAATAATTACACACAACACACTTCTGGATGGTTCATCAATTTCGGGCATGAAATATTCAGAATTCGAAATTATTCTGTCTTTCAAAGCTGTAGATCTTTGAGTCTTCTTTAATCTGGAACTTGAATCAGCTCAATCCGATATCGGAGTAAAAAGTTATGCCCAAAATACGACAGATGCGCAAAACTGGAATTTCCAAAACTGCACTTCGTCAAAAACGCCATTTCAAGTTTCCAATCTCCAAAATTAAAATATCAAGTCCAATAATTGCCCTTATTTGACCCATATTTCGTCCTAAATGATTTCATTGAGATCCGATATTATTTTATCTGCAAAATAAACTAAAACACATCAAAACGTTCATCAAACCCGAGAAACTAAACAAAATATTAAGTAAAAGGGGCGGTAAATATTGATATATTTTCCGCTCATCACTCAGGCCCAAGAGGTCTCTCTATTACATAGAGCAACTTCTCAGATCCCAGGACTATCCTGAGGTTCATTTCCTAGTCTGGAAAATTTGCTCCGTTAAAGACATTTTCACCTATGATTATGTCCCTAACGCTTATCTTTCCAGTCATTTTGATTGCTATAGTCCAACTATCAATCAAATGTTTCGGGTACACTCAAATGCAATGGTTACTATAGTCCAACTATATAACCAACTACAAATGGAGTAGTGTTGAGTACAATCTAACTGTTCAAAGAAAATAATAAATGAATAATATTA
Organism: Zanthoxylum bungeanum; assembly: GCA_019454045.1. Taxonomy (NCBI): domain Eukaryota; kingdom Viridiplantae; phylum Streptophyta; class Magnoliopsida; order Sapindales; family Rutaceae; genus Zanthoxylum; species Zanthoxylum bungeanum. The sequence goes on along the minus strand of SKCR01044853.1, from coordinate 21,526 downwards.
GTCCAACAATATATTTAATAACGAAAAATAATAATAATAGAGCGCGCATATTAGCGAGTATTAAATGAAATTGTAAATTTAAAACTAGCCTCCCACTAATTTTTGGCGAGCCTCTAACCCTCCGTTGAGTACTCGGGAAACCTAGTTTCCTAGTGGGCTAGGATCCCGTTAAATAATACACAACCTGACTTTGGCCAACAAGCTGTATAAAATTTAACTAGGTAGATCTCTAAGATCAATTGGATCTCATCCAATTCTTAGATCCGGTAGGTGGACCTCCAAGTCCAAAACATATATATAATATATTTCCTAACATGTTTCCTCTGAATCAACTAAGCCTTGGCTTTGGCTCAACAAGCTTAATGATTCCAGTTAAGCGGACCCATTGACAGTGGGAAAGCTTCGTAATCCACGTCGATGAACAAGAGTGACCTTGACTTTGGCCAACAAGTCAAAACTGCCCAAGACATGCGATATTAACAAAACTTTCATGGTTCAAACACATCCGCGATAGACAATGATCTTGACTTTGGCCAATAAATCAAAGCCAATCTTGGATCTTGAGAGAGAACCACTCAATGGAAGGAAACATTTAATATTAAATACGATGGCATTTTCGTAAATTGGCAACCAATTTATTATCTTTGATTAGGTCTCATTATACACCCTTAAACATGCATTCTAAAAGCACAATAAGTCGCGATAAATATAATAATGATATGCGGATGGATATATACATTTTGTTCCTAGAACAAATCTCTTTCTTTTCTTTTCCTCTCTCCCGCTAGCACTTTACATTCTTCTATATACCCAATTACATAACACTATAAGAAACCTCATTAACATTGAGGGGAATTGGTGAGAAGAGAAATACAATGAGAATAAGAGGTGATAGGCTGGACACGCAGGTCCAATTTCAAATAAATACCATATTTACAACAATTTCCAAAATTGCCCTCACCCATTTAATATTCATCTGATATACATTATTCAAACAAATAATCCAAGCATTCACACATAGCATATTGTCAATCAATGTAATCCAATTAATTAATTTTTCAATTAATGACCATCCAATGTTCATACAATAATTTAATTTGCGCGAGTCCAACTCGTTTAAGAATAAATACTCAAAGTAAGTATTATTGAATTATATCGAACTACAATATTAAATCCAATTTAAATTGTATTAAAAACTAATTCAAGTTTAATTCCAAATTAAACAATTACACTTATTATCATAATAATAATGCATTTTTAGACTTGGATTCCAAATCCAATCCAAATGGTCTATAAGGCTCATTTAGCATCCAATACCAATTCTATTAGGTCCAATGGGTTTTAATTAATTCCTTAGGCATGGACTTTTGGCCATTATGGATCAAGCCCATAATGTCTTGGCCCATTTAGGAATCACCATATGCCATAAATTAATTTTGGCCCATTAGGCCCAATTAGATCATAAAGGCACAAAAGTCATATTTTGGACTTTTATGGAAATAGTTTATGCCCAATCGGATCCAACCCAATTGTCCACAACCAAACTTGGCACAACTAAGCCCATTAATCCATTTTAAGTGTAATTAACATAACTAATTAATTAATCTAACATTTCCAAAATATTAATTAATCTAATTAATTATGCTTATCATTCCAATTAATGTCCAACACAAATTGAAGCAAAATCAAGTCTCCAACAATCATGCTAACTCACGGCAATGACAAGAAATTAATATCCAATTTGATTCCAATCTAATTAAATCAATATTCAACATATATAGCATGCCATTAACACATACACGTGTCAAAATTTTAAAAATCACCATGAGTTATTCTAGGGTAGTATTCAGCCAACCTAAAGGAATTAGGTAAATTTGATCCAATCAATTTTTCAACAATCCAACAATGCACAACTCCAAGTTATCATCATCTAACATCAACCAACAACTCAATTTTGAATTTTCATGCTCCAAACAAAAATTCCTAATTAAAATTTATGAACCATAGTTTCAAAATCATATTTAGCAAGGCTCTAGATATCATTGTTTACCTCTAAGACATGCCACAAGATCCTAAACATGATTCTATGTGTGAAAAAGAAAAAAAGTGGCGGAATCACTTACATTGATTTATGGAGAAATTTCAAAAATTTGCTCTTTTGGATGAAGCTCCAAGCTTGTTGTTTATTCCTTGGGTGAGTTTCCCTATCACCTCATTTGACTTCTCAAAGTGCTAGCTTTCTTGAAATTTTGAAGCAAAATTTCATTCCCAAAAGAGAGAAGAATCGACAATGTGAGGGAGAATAGAGAAGAGTGAATAGTGTGTCAAAGTTGGTGGTTGTGTGTGTTAAAGGCTTAATTAAATAAAGCCAACTACTTCCATCAAAGTTTGACCTTTGATGTAAGTTATGTGGTCCCACCATATTTTAAATTCAAAATTTGGGTTGGCTTCTCCAACACACAACTAAGTCACGGGAAATTTATCGGATTCGTTTAATTCCGAATAAAACGAATTTGACGTCGCACCATAATTAAATCCAATTTGATTAATAATTATGCCTCACAAAATTATTACGATAGTCGCTTTCGAATTAATTCTAAATTAATTCGTTCGCCTGAATTAAAATCCAATTTTAATTTCGTATTGAAATCCAATTTCAATTAAAATCCGTTATATTATTTTAACCCCAAATAAATAAATTAAATAGAAAAATCTAATTTAACTATTAAATTTATTTTATCGATTAATTCTAAATTAATCGCGTTCTCTCTTCTATACGAATTTAATCCCAAATTAATTATTACCGTAATTAATCTCAAATGAATTTTCTCTCTCATAATTAATCACAGATTAATTCTGTCCGAGTCAAATGTCATCGGTGAATCTTTGGGAAGCGACCCAAGAGATTCCTGGATATGTTGGAAGTAAATACGGTTATCGGACTATCCGAACACATGCGTACCCCGTACCACGTTCTCACCGATTTACAAGACATGGTTGACTTCTAGCAAAACACCGTGCCTACCCAATTCTCCAGAAATATTCTCCGAGGAATATCATTTATATCAGGCGTAGTAATACTAATATTATGTAATGTGTGATATGATCCAGTATTGGATGTCACATGTCAGGCCTATGGCTGGCTTTGTGTCTGCCCCGTACGAAGCATATATCGGATCTCGAGTAACTAATCTCTGTAATTGGGAAGTCATGACCTAGTCATACTATCCTGATAGCTGCATCTTTTAAGAGTATTAGTTATGTATCATGTGTGACCATCATCTCCATATGACTGAAGTGATACTCCCATCTTGACATCACATCCAATACACTACGATTCTCAGTAAACCCAATACAGCCATACACATAACCTGTTAAAGCTCCAGATGACCAATACTAAAGTAAATTGATTGTCGCAAGTAATAGCGACGTAAGTCTCAGGTTAAAGATCACATACACCTATCCTGATTCGGATTCCCATAGACACAGTCATACTACCAATAGGATTCCGAGTGGGTTTATTCAGAGCGAATTGTTTCCGGTCCAACGGCTAACAAAACTTCTTATTACATTTGCATAAGTATCCAATACCTAAATATATGAGAACTATGTCGGTAAGCTTCCATAACGCGCACAAGTGTAATACTAGTCTATTCCGTTTTATCAATGTCTAGTCTCGATAATACTTCGACTAGGGATATTTAATGATTAAACCGTCCATGGATTAATACTGTCTCATATCTTATTAATCTGATTTAACCATATGGATTTTTATCATTAATAATATCCAAGTAATCTAATTACAATAATGATAAAATAGCAATTTCCTTTTGTCACATAGATAATTTGTACAAAAACATAATGTTCTTTACAAATAGTGATGATATGGGTCATAATTGTCCAACACTATGATGATGAAAAAGATTCTAAAACTATTATTTTATGATTTTGAAGGCATGTGGTTAAAATCCACCTCAGATTGTAACTTGGAATTGACGGACTCAGAGAACTTGTGCACACGTAGTTCAGGACTAGGGGGACGATGATACATAGATCCTAGATTCAGGGTCAAGAGAATGGCATTGATTAGCACTCATGGCTCTAGTTCAATTGCTTAGGGGATGGCGATACGTAACGTCCCAAGACCAGTAGATTATGTGTATAGGGGGGACGACGGTACGTAACGCCCCCATGCGTCAAGTTTTTCAGAGATCACAGATATATTAGGCATATGAGAGGACAACGATACGTAACGTCCCCATGCGTCAAGTTTTCTACAGATTCCAGAGATTTCAGATACACGATTTTCTTAAAAGATTTTCAGAAAGTTTGAAAGAGAAGATTTGGTTTATGTTATATGAATTCAGAAAGTAGTTTTATATTGTGATCTTTTGATACACCATCATTAATATTATTTTTTTGTTTTAGATGCCCTTTGTTTTGTAGCTCTAAAACTTCTAACCTCATGGCCACACAATCGATTGTCGTATGGCTGTAGTGTCGGTGGAATTCGCACCATCTACTTGTGTTTTTCCTGGTAGATCTATCTTTGGAGCGCGGGGGCCATTTCATCTCGTTCCCCATCTTCTTGAGGACTGAGACAAGTTCCCCTAGAAAGACAGTGAAGTTGTAGTCCGAAAGTCTCAGGATGTCATAAGGAACCTTGTCTTGGACCCTATATGGCAAAGGTCGACGATCAAATTCTCGATTGAGGAGGCGATGGTCCTTCATTTGATGAACCTTTCTGACTGCTTACTGCTGACCTTTGTGAATGAAGTCTTTTAGTTGCTTGGGGGATTCAATATTCTTTCATTTTGTAGACTTTAGGAACTTTCTTTCTTCATGTTCTTTTTATCCTCCTCCCGTATGATTTCAATTTTTGCTCGGGCCATCACTTGATCCATAGTGTGTTGGGGTAGGCATAGCGAAAGGGCGCGGTGGAAGGCAAAAATGATTTTTAAATATTTTTAAAAAAATTCGAGTGAATTAATAAATATCAAATATTGTTAATTCACCCAAATAAGTTTAAATATATTATTTATTAACATTTAATAACATAATATATTTCGAAACACGATGAATTATTTTACGAAAATATTTTTCGACAAATACTACGCGTAACAGGCAAACGGTCAAACTGGTTGACCAACCGCCAAGCCAAGGCATCCCAGACACTTGGGCAGTGTTCGATCAGCCCTTGGGCTGCCCGAACAGTGCCCAGTTTGTTGGTTACACAGCCGGCACGCGGTGAGCCCGTTTCGACGCGAATTTCACCGTTTTCTCGCAATTTCACCCAGAAACAATTTCTGAAATTTATCCACCACCCAATACACATCCAATATCATCCAAATAACATATTTTTACATGAAAAATATTCTGCTTTAAGAGGACAAATCAGATCTGATCCAGTTTATTATTTTCTCCAATTTTCATGCCAAAATTCAATTTATTCACAAAATTAATCCAATTAATTTACACCAAATTAAATCACCACAACATAAAGCCTCAAGAACAATTCTAGGCAATATTAGAGTGGTAAAATCACTCTAGAATGATAATTTTAATTTTAAGATTAATTCTTTAATTAATCTAACTACACATGCTTAATAAAGAAAATAATTAAGGTTTACTTAAACAATCAACACCAAATTTGATCTATATACATATCCAAGATACATATAATTTTTAAGACATGCAAAATACATATCAAATACATATTTTCATGCTTAGAACAAAAAATTAAGAAATTAGAAATTGGGAACTTTTATTACCTTAATTTCCAAGCTTCCAATTTCTTTGATTTCTTCTCATTGTTTGAAATCTTAATAACTGTTTTTTTTCTCAACACATGAGATGAGCTAAAAGCTTCACAAAATGAAACAAATTTCATTTATATACAAGAAGTTCACATTGCCAAAAAATCTAGGTAATTTTTGGTCAATTTTTACTTTTTATTTATCCAATGATTTTGTCACAAATTTTGCCTTATCCAAATGTATTTATTTTTATTTTTGTTAATCAAATCCATGTGTTCAAAAATCATGGATTAACAAATCACAATTTTCCAAAATTAATAAGAATATTCAAGATATTCTAATCTAATAAATAAAAAAATTTATTTATTTGAATTAACAAAAAAGACAAAATAAATACATGGAAAAATATTTCAAGAATATTCTTCCATTTTATTATTATTAGTAATTAATTAATAATTAATTAATTAATTAATACTAACAATAAAACAAGTAACAAAATTCAATTGGTTAATCATGTGTATTTATTCTAAATTATGTATCATATATAAATACACAGTATTTAATACGCATGTGTATATTATGAATAATCTGAATTATACATAATTAATTACCCAAGTGCTTAATGAGTACACTTTATATTGTGGAACTCTCTAAGTTCAAGTTTATCTGTCATGGAAACTATTTCCATGTCCGTAATTTATCCACTCACAAATTACGATGACCACAGATAATCGAGTTGAATCATCCAAGTTAAAGTCATCGCATATATATAATCCACCTGTCATAGGATATCCGAATTGTTTCGGAGATATAGATTAAACATCAAATCTCCGCTATGAACAATTAATGTGTCGCGACATAATTATGATTCTTCAATAAATATTCGGAACTCGTTTCCGAATTATACCTCGGCTAAGGATTTCAAAGAATCATAAATTGGACACCTAAATCTCGTACACGAGACTAACATATCCTCTCTTGATACATCACATGATATCATGAGTATCAGTCCATACCCAACAAACAGGCAGAGGTCTGATCTTAAAAGACCGTTGATGTGACTATCATCAAAGTATGGAGGATATCTCACATATCCACAGTGGTATCTCAAGTCAAATGAACTAATATGATATTCGACTAGTAAAGATTCCTATTGACGTTGGTGTACCATCTATCCACAGTGGTATCTCAAGTCAAATGAACTAATATGATATTCGACTAGTAAAGATTCCTATTGACGTTGGTGTACCATCTATCAGGAATCTTCAAATGAGTCATTCAGTATTTATCCAATAAATACATATGTGTCTATATGAGTCTCCCAAGACTCGTGATTTACTGAGATAAACCATTAAAATAATTCTAATGTATGACACGTATCGGTCTAAGGGGTTTACTAACCGACCAGATATGTATATCTTGACCAGGAATATTTTAAGAATGAATCATAGTGTGACATTTCTCAGTAACAATTGTGGCGTTTTTGCAATTATGTTACAACTATTCATTCTAAGGTTTTTTACGCCTTTACCATATATAAGATTATATTGACGAAAATTACTTAATTTTATTCATAATAAAATAAAATGTACACCTTATTTACAATAAATATAACAAAATTTGACACGCCGAGCACCAACTCCAACATAGTGTAGCATTAGACTTTTGTTAATTTCTTTTAAAGTCCACTATCTACTAGTATCACATTCTTGAAAGCTTCTATACCAGTCGGCTGGTGGAGATCCGAAATGGATATCATCTCTTTGTTGAAACGTGCTACGTAGCCTCTCATAGATTCATTTTTTCGCTGTTGAATCACGTTAAGGTCGTCTGTAGTTTTCTCAAGTTTACAAGAGCTGGAAAAGTGCTTCATAAACTTATCAGCCAATTCTTGATACGACCCAATAGCCCAATAAGGTAGGTTGATGAACCAGGTGAGGGCCAGACCTGTCAATGTCTCTCCAAATCTCTTACACATTCCAGCTTCCCATTGATGAGGATCCAGACCCGTCGAAATCATCTTGTATTTGTAATGGACCACAAGGTCGTCTGGGTCCATGGATCCATCATACAGATTCGTATCTGGTGGGCTGAAGTTTCGTGGGAGTTCAATGGAAGTGATGGCCCCAAAAAGGGAGTATCTGAGATCGTGCCGGCTCAGCTCTTTTTCATGGATAGTCTGACGCCAGGCAGGCTGGAGAGAATTGCTTCTTTGAACTCATGTATTTCCTTACGTATGATAGAGGCGACTTGTTATGCTTGGTCGGTTGGAGTAGTGTGTTGGCTTTTACGGTGATGGTCGTCTGATGGCGGATTGTAACTTGCAACATTGTTGAATGCTTCCAATAGATTGGATTGAATGGTAGGATTATTGGGGCGATCTGTAGCCTTGTGTCTTTAGGAGGTGGAAGAAATTTATTCCAATTACTTCTGGAGATTAGTATTGGAGTTTCACATGGCTGAGTTTTCCTCCTCTAAAACTCGTAATCGTTCTTGGAAAATGGCCAACTGAGTGGCCTCTGGGTCTGGTGTCTGCTCTAAAGCCATGAGTAACTATGTTTGTAAGGGTCGTAGACTGAGAGATCTTTGCTTGCTATAAATCATTAATGCCCCATGATGGGTGCCAAATTATAGACACTGGATTTCACCCGAGGTCCACAATCGAGAATTTGTATGATGGGTACTAGCGATCCTGCAAAACGAAGGTAGAGTGAGCGGGAAGCCTCCACCCACCGATGTGGTGGGCGCCGTGGGTGCTTCGACGCTTAAGTCAGTAATGAAGACGAGCAAAAAGTGATGGAAGAGTAAGGTCTGAGGATACATTGACCTCAGTAGGCTGCCGTGAGGGCGGTGGGTTGATGATAAGAGAAAGAGGGGTTTTGAGAGCTTAAGATTAGAATGCTTAAGTTGGAATGACTTGAATGAATGTAATTCTGAAATATACTTCCTTTAAATAGGTTTTGAGATGTCACTTTACAGTTAGAATATGGGCTATATTTTACAAAGGTAGGCCCACCAACATGTTAAATTATTGGATTTTGATGATGAATCAGATAATTACGCAGAAAATAATTAACTTATGATGAGATATTTTTCGGTGGAGGAAAGATTGGAAAGTTGGACTACAATGCGAGCTTTGACTGATTGGAAAGCGAATTGGGTCATCAGCCCAAACAAGGTTTGGATACTGTTTGGAGGATTTGGGCTTTATTTGATATTAGGCCCGAGATGAAAAGATGATAATACCCTCGGCCCAAATTTGGCCCGTCCACTGGGTAAATTTCATCTTATCTAAAGTCATGTTTTCATTATTGAATTATCATTAGTGAAACATATAGTGATGTATTATATATTGGATACATTATAACATAACTTGATGTTGAAATTAAGCTAATAAATTGTGTATGAATGCTTTGGAAGCATAAATACAATATGTTTGTGATTGGGTCAAAATGTTATGTTGGACATAAACATAAAATTAGAATTTGAAGCTCTAGATAATAGCTTGGAGTTATGACTACCATTCTAAAATCACTTTACCACATTTGAGTGACCTATAATTGTTCATGAGCCATTTCATTGTGGGATTCTATTTTGATTCGTGTTTTGATTTAAAGAAATATATATGTGTGTGTGTGTGTTTATTGTATAACATATGTTGAGGTAGGTTTTGAAATTAAAATTATTTTGGATGTGTTTTAAAAGGTGTTTAAGATTTTAAAAACAGAGTCATGCATGCCTAAATCTGCTTCGGCGCGCACTAGGTGTGCATGACCCGATTTTTTTACAAGACCCAATTTTTCTTCCGTTTTGATTTTTTCCGACTCCAATTCATCCCCGGTTTTCCCTATACACTCGTAATGGAATATAGTATCCCATTAAAATATTTAAAAATACACTCATGTTTGATTTCCACGGGTTAGATCAATTTCCACTGCGCGGGGCATTGATCCTATCGTGAGGGTCCCATATCCGCCCCTACAACTATAATATATTTTCTTGTTATAATAGAATTTTTATAAAATTATAACATGTGTTTTTATTTTAATATGATTTTTATTTAATAGATTTATTGATTTAATTTTATAACTTTAATATGAAATTGTCACGTGGCACGAGGAGGTTAAAAATATATTTTATATATATATATATATATTATTTTTATCTTTGATATGTTTCCTTGTAGAAGTAGTTAAAAATAAATTTTGATAATATATGATTAGTGTGTGCGCACCCACACACATATGTATGTATGTATATATCTAACAATTAGATAACATTACATGACAATAGGGTTGGCAATGAGCAGAGACGAGATGAGATTTGTCAATCTTGATCCCGTCCCGTTTACAAAACAAGAACGAAAAATTGTTCCGGTCCCGTCATAATTTTCGGGATAAAAAATCGTCATAGTCCTGTCCTACATCCCGTTAAATCACGTTTCACCCCATTTAATCCTTAAAACATTGTTTATTTCATGATTTTTCATGGTTTTTTATAATATGATATAATTCAAATTGTTGTTTGTTTTGACTTCCATGATCATGATATGGTTTTTCATTGTAATCTTATAGCTTGAAAACCATGAATTTTGAAGAGTTTTTTAAATCTTGGATCTGGTAGTTTACCATGATTTTATAATTTTATATTCCTAAAATATCCTTAATAAATTTCTAAAATGCTAATTCTACTATATTAAATATATTATATTAATAAACAAAAATAGTTAAAAAGGTCTTCTCAAACATATTTGAGGGCATAACTGACTCAATTTCCATAAAGCATATGAAATGTTTGAGTATATTTTAGCCATTTTATCATTTTTGGAACCATATCATACCATTAAACCAAACAAAAATAGATTATTTAATCATACCAGACTATATCATCTTCCTAAACATGGTAACAATAATTATAATACAATATCATACCATACATTTAGTGGCGGAGGCATGATTTTATTTTAGGGTTGGCTAAAATTTAGTTCTTCATGTAATATTGATGGAATAAATATTTTTTTATTATTTTTAAATGAAAATACAAGAACTTATGGGATCGGCGGCAAGGTTCGGGCATAGGCAGCCCAAGCCTGATGCCGCCACTGTATACATTACTAAATTATGGTGCACTTTATCTGAATATAGTGTAAGTCTCGATTTCCTTCAAATATTTAATTACTTAATTTTAAAATAACTCAAATCAACCAAATTTAGTTTGAGTTTGAAGATTTATTTGAATTGAACAATATCTCTAGAAGTTTTAAGTTGAAATATAATTTTATACTACATTTTGTTTTATATAACCAAACATGTATATAATGAATATTCTGCTAAGATATTCTTTTTGGATTCAAATTTTTTTTATGGTTTATACGATATTACGATACATTGAACTTATCGTGAGATAATGTTGGTTACTCAGAGAGAAATTGAAGCTGCGACCTTCCTTAGCTAAATCCTAAAGCGGGGAAGAAATTCAATTTTCAACTTTGAAGCTAAAAATTTTCGGAAAACGACGTCGTAGAATGTCTGACTAGCCTTCTTATTTGACGCGAATCCCACACGTAAATAATAATATCACATTTTTATAAAAAGACAGAAAAATAAATTAGACTAGTGGTTGATTATAATAGGGATTTCATAAAATTTCAAATCCAGTCGATTTTTGGTTTCTATTGAAATTTTCGATCGAAATTCTAAGATTTTTTCCTTAAAAATCTTAGAATCTCGATCGAGATTTAGAATCTTAAAAATCTTGAAATATTCGGTGTAAAATTCAAAATGATTTTCATCTTGATTCATAAGAACCGAAATTAATAAATCTCAACTTATCGTGAAAAAAAAATTAATCATAAAATTTGCATAATTTTATAAAATAAAATATTCAGATTTTTTAACAATTTTTTACCTTACCCACTTTCCATCAGCCATTATCTGTCTTCTCACGTGTCTGACTTTATCTCTCTCCCAAATTTCTCAAGTTTTTTTTTCCTTCAATGAAGGTAATAAATTTAGATTTTAATATTGCTATATTCTCAAGTTTTATTTTTTCACATGGAATTCGAGATTTTGTAACTTGTAAGCATATTTATTTTTGAATTTTAAAATTAAATTTAGATAGAATATACAGGTACATCTACGTTAATTACTCTCACCCAATCACTTGATTTACAACTAGTAACTCTTCTTTAATTAGAGTGATCAGATTAAAATTAAATAGAATAAAATTTAAAATTACAATCCTTTAATAGAATGTACAGCTTGTATCTTGAATCTTAATTAATTAAATAATAATAATTTACAACCTTTAATAGTGTTTTTATATTTAATTATATTTTTATTTTATATAAAACTCATCATATTCCCTCTACTAGACATATGTTTTTTATTTATAAAATTTTACGTTAATTTTTAAATATTTATATTAAAATTTTAATTTAATCCGTGATACGATTATATGTTGGGTCCGTTCATTTTAGTCGCCTACTTGCGCACTAATAGACGTGGCGGTGAAGAAAGTTCCCCAACCCCAACAACCACGCAAGAGATTGCGTATTTGGCATGCATGAAATTACGACTTTAGCCTTCGTAGGTTTGGAGTTTTCCCAATAATCTTCGGAATGACGGTGCATGCACTATTAAAAAGTAAACTTATCCACCTGCTCTTTTACTTTTCTGCCCTTTTTATTTTTTTATGTAACGCGCATTTCTAGATAAGATATGCTTATATTATATATGTTTTTTAATCAATTTTTTTATTTAATAATTTGCTCCAATAACTTACCATATTAAAATAATAATAATAATAATAAATATATCTCTAAATCTGGACGAATTGCTCGTCTATAACTCTTAAATATTTCTTATTATAGTTCTAAAAAAAACTAATGGATAAAGATCTCAATGATCAAAGATTTCAAAATGTGAATATCACTTTTGGTCTCAAAAATATTAGGACCGGCTATGATTGATCCTCACTTTTTTCAAAATTTACCAACTTTTATGGACCATCAATTCTGATCTTTATATGAAACCCACAAATCAAATACTATTTTGAATTTAATAATTAGATATTAATTAATTATAATAATTAGTAGAAAATGATAGGGGCAATTATGTCAATAGATTGTGAAGAGCTAAGGAGCATTTAATCCTTGTTACACAAATAAATTTTATTTTGCAAAATACAATATAAAAAAAAAAATCATTAACTTTGTCTATTACGCCGATTTCGATTAGTCAAAATTTCAACATAAATTTAGTGCCCCACGTGCTCTGTTATAGTCAAATATTTCGACCATACCCGTGACGATTCTTTGGTGCAACAGTGGAATGGGTGACGTGGTACCACAAGCGAATTAAAAAATGACATGTAAAGTTTCTTCACCTATTTTTTAGTTGTTTTTTAATTTTTAACACGCGTGACAGTGAATGATTGGTTTGTTGCATGGATGACGTGGTACCACTGTTGCATAGAAGATTTCCCCGTGACACTGGCCTTTTTTTTTTTTCAAAAAAAAAAGATTGGAACTATTTTTTTTGAAATCGTTGTAAACCCCGCCGTCAAACCACTCATTCTATGCTTAAGCGGAGCAGGTAAAATCTTCGGCTGTCCAAGACTCTTATAAAAAAACGCACTCTCTGGATTAGAACCCAAGACCTTAAGGTAAGATCATAAACCTTACACCACCAAACCACATCTGTTAGGGACATTTAAACTTAATAATTAATTAGTGCCAAAAAAATTCAATAATTCCCCACTTTTTTCCTCCAAGTTTAGAGTAGGTATTTAGCAAATTAAAGTTGAAAAATATTTAGAAAACTGTTAGGGAAATAAATTGGGGACAAAAAAATAATTAAAATAAAATCATTTTGGTTGTGTTTTATTATTTTTTAAATTAAATTATTGACAGTATAATTCGAATATTTTAACTCAGAATAGCTCATATTTATCTCTAAATTTTTAGAATAAAATCAACCTTAATCATCCACATGAAGAATTTAAAACCATTTTTAATATGAGAAAAAAATATTTTATCATCCGACTGTCCAATAATTCCACTTTTATTAATAAATCTGTTGATTTGTTATATTTTTTAATTTATGTGTTAATAATATTTTATCATCTGACTGTCCAATAATTCCACTTTTATCATCTGACTGTCTAAATCAGCTTATTTTTTACCCAATGATTTGTATACTTTTATAAAGTTTTATTAAAGAATATGAGCTATTAAAAATTGAATTGGTTTAATCCATTCAAATTGATTTTTGAATAATGTGAAAACCAAAAATTGATTTCATTTACCCACAAATAATTCATCGACCGAATGTCTATAGTCGGTATTTAGTCAATAATTTTCATCAACAACTAAATTTATCGAATTATGGAAGAAATTTTTTGTCAATAATCATGATTTTTTTTTTGTAGTAAATATTTACGAAAACAGTCAAGGTTTTTCCCCCGGGCCTCACAAGCAGACCCGGGGCCCTGGTATATTTATCTGGGTCCAAAACCGGACCCAAAATAATGAAATTACTTCCGGATCCAACCGAACCCAGACCCGAATCCATCTTTACATAATTGCATTTGACATCTATATAAATTTGCCTAAATAAAATTGGACTATGAAGGCAAAGATGTTGATATAATCAAATATGAAGACCAAGTGGACCATGCTTCATGTGCAAAGACCAATCGTTGAGCTTATTGTTGACCAATAAAACTTATTCCCTTTTACCCGCAACTTATTTTGATTGACTGTTGGATGGCAAATCACTTTTTGGTCTATTATTTTTATTGAATTTGAATTGAATGTTGACTTCAATTTTATTATATTTTTCATAATCATTTTTCACATATAATTTAATAATATTACATAATTAAGACTCGGTTACATTTAAATTTTTAATCAATAATTAGTGATTATAATTTATAAAAAAAAAAATCCGGTACAAAATTCAGTTCAAATTGAACCTAAACCTATCTTTATTAGGGGTGGCAAAACGAATCAACGAATCGAATTTGCATCGAATCCTAAACGAATCGAATCAAAATGTGACGGATTCGTATTCGATTCGTTTATTAAACGAATCCTAATATCAGGATTCGTTTAGTCAATGATATTATTTAATAAAATAATTTACCACACTTGATTTACATTAATTCTTCATAAATATATACATATAAAATATATTTACTAAAAATATCTCACAAAATATCAAAAATATTACTTTTTCTATGATAATTAGCTATAATTTCTCGAATCTTAATTGAAAATCAACAAGAACTAGTAATTAAAAATAATAAAACGAATAAACGAATCAATGAGCTTAAATTCATATTCGATTCGTTTAAACGAATCAAATCGAATTGACCCATTTATTAAACGAATCAATTTTTTTAAACCCGTATTCGCTTTAAACCGAATCGAATCGAATGAATAAACGAATCCTGACCCAAATTACCACCCCTAATCTTTATTAGGTTTTCTTATAAATAATATTGTTGATTTCTTATGAAAAACACTAGTTTTTAAACACCTAGTCATTGACTACCTTGAAGCAAATTGAAATTTGGATTGCTTTTTGTAGTCTTTTGTCAGCTTTGAAGTTTAAGTTTTCCCAATCCATGGAGTGGAAGACTGGTGTTAATTTGTTAGCGAATTGATGGAATTTAGTAATAAGTAATTTATAAGTTATAAGAATAGTCATCCTGGGGAAATTCTTTGATATCACCATTGTATGAGTGACATAACATCGCCAATCAATAATTATATAGTATGTATGAGTTGTATTAAATAAAACTATCAATTATTTAATTAATATTTACTATTTAGTACGAGTGACAAAGATATTATTGAATTGTTGCGAGTGACGTGATACTACTATTACATAATAAAAATTTTCCAATATCTCAGTTACATTACCTATTGATGGTGGATTTTTATAACACACCCCGAGGAGGATCGAAGCTTATTGGTGTACTACCCGACAAGATGGTTAGAAAGGCTCAAGAGTTAGAGGAAGATTGGAGAAAAGACTCGACTCTGGTATACTATGAGGTGCTTTTCTAGAGGAGAGTTTCTAAAGTAATGGTGGTACCTACCCGACCACTTTGAAGTATGGATTAGGGGTATTCTGTGTGTGTCGGTACCCCTACCCGAGGTGGTTTTCCTTTGTGCAAAGTAAAGAACCTAACCCGAGGAGCTTTGACGAAGCTATACCTGACCAAGTTAAAGCAGCATAACGTATGTCCTACCTGAAAATGAGTACATCTAGAATGTTAATGATGAAAATAGTAAAGCAGCGATTCACATGAAGTCGTGAGTCTAATCAGTCGCCATAGGCCAGTGCAGTGGCAGATGGGGCGGTGGAAGCAGTGACTAGATGTGGTAATGATGATTAAGTGATATAAGATGACGTCAGTGTCAGTTGTAATTAGGTTTTGAGAACCTATATAAAATGGTTGAAGTCATTTTAGAAAAGGATTTGATTCTTTTAGGTTGTATCCATATTACTGTAATTTAAGATGAATAAAACTAAAAGAAACAAAATAAAACAAAATTATATAACATCGTTTATGAACCACCGTTTGTTCACCATATTTTTTTTAATCACAAAACCAAACATAACCTAAATAAATTTCTACCAGTAACTATTAAATGAATATCTACAAATATGAGATCCTCAAAATATTTCTATCAATCCTAAAGAAGATCATAGCCTTGGGCATTTTAATAAAAAATAAGATCGCTCAGATGGCTCAAAAGATTAAATTTCCATACCTCCAAAACTGTTCAAATGCTTTAATTATGTTTAGATATTGGCATATAAGGTGCAAGATATTTGGAATATTTTGAGGAAGTTAGTTGCTAATAAATAGCCTAGAATCAACTTATTTTCATTATTTGATATTTGATCTGTTTGTTAAGATAATGTGATGTAACAGCTCCTTGATTTTAGCATCAAGTTAAGCAAACTTTGTTATCACAAGCTAATATAAATAGCTTGCTTCATATCAATAAAACTTAAGCTAATTCACATCCTTTTATATTCTTCTGCATTCCAAACTCTCTTACAGCATACCTTTAAATCCAACTAGGGGTGGGCATTATCGGATTCGGATCGGATCGGACCGAATCCGAATCCGATCCGATCCGAAATGCCCACGATTGTTTGATTCGATCGGATCGAATCAAACAATCGAATTCGATCCGATCCGATCCGATAATTATCGGATCGGATCGGATTGGTTCGATCCGAATTCGAATCGAATCGAATCGGACCAATTCGATCCGAAATCATCCTATTTCGGATCGGATTGGTCCGATCCGATCCGAATTCGGTGGGTTTGAGTCAAAAAAATCGAGCGGATCGGATCGGATCGGATAAAATCCGATCCGATAAATTCGTCGAACCGGACCAACAGGATTCGTTCGGATTTGCAAATCGGATCGGATCCGATCCGATGCCCACCCCTAAATCCAACAATTGGTATCAGCGCTCCATTGATCTTACAGGACATGCTCATTAAACAACACTCATTCCAACCGAATGGCAAACAACCACCTCTCCTTGATTTCCCCACAAACATTCACTGGCGAAAACCATCCAATATGGTCTGTGAAAATGAAATGCTTTCTGGAAGCACGCGATCTGTGGGATATTGTTGAAGAAGATAGGCCAGTGGCTCCATTGGGTAGAGATCCTACAATGGCACAAATTAAGGCGCACACCGAAGAGAAGACAAAGAGGTCAAGAGCTAAAACCTTGTTACAAAATTATGTTTCTGATGCAGTGTTTTCCAAAATTATGACTTGCAGAACAGCAAAAGAAGCATGGGACAAGCTGAAACTGGAGTATCAGGAAAGTGCCAGAACCATTCAAATGACAGTGCTGAATTTGAAGAGGGAGTTTGAAGCTTTGAATATGCAGGAAGATGAAACAATAGCCAAGTACTCTGATAAAATTTCCCAGATTGTCAACAAACTCAGGTTGCTTGGAGAAAACTTTCCTGATAGTAAGATTGTGGAAAAAGTCCTAGTTTCTGTCCCTGAGAGATTTGAGTCAAAGATCTATTCGCTTGAAGAAACCAGAGAACTCTCTACAATCACTCTTGCAGAACTCATGAGTGCCTTGCAGGTACAGGAACATAGGAGGGCTCAAAGACAAGAAAGAATTATTGAAGGTGCTTTCCAGATGCATCATCAAAATCCAGACAAAGGCAAGAAGTAATACAATAACAAGAATGATAATGCAGCAAAAGACAATAGTGATGGCATTGAAAATAAACAATATCATCATTGCAGATATTGTAAGAAAACAACACATCTGCATAAGTATTGCTGGTGGAGATCTGATGCAGTATGTGGAAAATGTAAACAACTTGAGCATGTGTCTAAGGTTTGCAAATTTAAAAATAAGAACTGCCAATCCAGTCACAAGCACAAGCAGCAGAAGAAGAGACTGACATACAAGATGAGCAAATGTTTGCTGTTACAGGTTCATTGAAGCCAATCAACAATAATACTTGGATTATTGATAGTGGCTGCACACATCATATGACCTATAATGCATGCTTGTTTACTGATATGGATAAATCTTATAATTCCTCAGTGAGAGTAGGCAACGGAGAGCTGGTGCAAGTAAAAGGTAGAGGCACAGTAGCAGTTGCAACACAACAAGGTATAAAACAAATTTCTGATGTGTTATTTGTGCCTAACCTTAATCAAAGCCTATTAAGTGTTGGTCAGATGCTTGAAAGGAAATACTCTCTGGAGTTCAAGAACAATGTCTGCACAATCTTTGAACCTAGTGGGCCTGAGTTGCTAAAAGTTGAAATGAAAGGCAAGACATTTACAATTGACTGGAGTGAAATTGTAAATGTTTGTGCATAAACTGAAGACTCAGTTTTATGGCACAAAAGGCTAGGTCATGTCAATCACAATAGTTTAGTCTCTATGAACAAGCAAGATTCAATCAGCAAGTCAGCATGGAATGATTTGGCATCTGCAAAAGATGGAGCATCATCTGACTCAACAGCCTCCATGGCCACTTCGAGGGATGCTGCTTCAGGCATGAAAGGTGTTCCATCCGATAATGGTTTGCTTTATTATCTGCCTGGGTATGATCCATATTCAACTGGAACTCTAGTTGGTGTTGATGGGCAATGTGTCGGTCAACGACCGTACTTCTCTTCCTCAGGATATCCTCAACACCGGGATTCCACATATGCAGTGGATATTCAAAATGGGAATGTTGTTGGTTTTGGAAATGGGAAATATGGTGGTTCTACTACTTTTTCTAAGTCGAATGGCTTGAATTCTATGAAAACAAATGGCTTTTTGAAGGGATGCAATCCACCAGGAAAGTTCTCAGCATTTTCTAGCCAAAAGCAAGGATTGTTTATGAATACGAGTGTTGTGCACTATACAAATGAGAGGATGTGGGATGGAAATAAAAGATATAAATCGAGAGAGAAATTCAATAGAGCTGGAGGTTTGGGAGCGCCAACGACACTAACTCGTGGTCCAAGGGCACAGAGTAACAGTGTTCCTTTACATTCTTCAGTCAAAAAATAATAATATAAAAAATAATAAAAAATAATAAAAAAAAATTAGTGTTTGTCACCTTAATGCCAAGGAGGAGTGTTGAGATATTGGCATATAAGGTGTAAGATATTTGGAATATTTTGAGGAAGTTAGTTGCTAATAAATAGCCTAGAATCAACTTGTTTTCATTATTTGATATTTGATTTGTTTGTTAAGATAATGTGATGTAACAGCTCCTTGATTTTAGCATCAAGTTAAGCAAACTTTGTTATCACAAGCTAATATAAATAGCTTGCTTCATATCAATAAAAACTTAAGCTAATTCACATCCTTTTATATTATTCTGCATTCCAAACTCTCTTACATCATACCTTTAAATCCAACAAATTAACCGGTGGAAGCTTATCTGGTCAATGAACATTCCGATCAAACTCAAAAATTTTCCTTTGAAAAGTATCTCAAAATTTATTGCCTACAACATAAAATCTATGGAAGATGAATATATTGCAGGACTCTATATGTCAGTTATGTAAGTTAAAGGTGGAGAACATTTTCCCATGATATTTTTTACTGCAAATTTGCTTGCCAGATTTGGAAGCTATCTCATTTTGTTGAGGTTATCAAAGTTATTTCTAACTTGGATCATTTGAGTGTGTTACAAGAATTGACCAAGTCTCTCAGCCTAAAGGAGTTGGAATTGATTGTGGCAATTGGATTACTTGCTTGGAATGCAAGAAGCCTTGCCATTTTTGAAAAGAAAATTGAGGAACCTGACTGATCTTTGGCCAAAGTAGAGGCTGTGGTGGAGGGTAAAAGAAGAGTTAAAACTCCTAGAATTATGGTAAATGATATTATTTTAAAAATCAGACCGGTGATTTAAAAGATTCAATGGATCACTAGTTCGATCGGTTGAACTAGCAGAATCGATTGACGTCATAAATAATTTTAATTAATTAAAAATTATATAAAAAATTATTTATTTTTTATAAAGAACCAGTGGGTCCGATTTACCGATTTCACCACTTTTATAGATTTTTTCCACCGATTTTTGGACTCACGGCCTAGTCCCGCCGGCCAATCCGGTCCAATTTTAAAAACAATGGTAAATGGTGAGTGTAGGCGGTGAATTTCGCGTTTAGTCAACAATTGAGATTTCGTAAAATTGAAGCACCAATGATCCTGTAAAAAAAGGCAAACAAAGCGTATAATAACTACCCAATGGTGTGGTGGATGTCGTAGACACTCCGATATTCAAGTCAGTGGTGACGAGCGAGAAAGACAAAGAATAAGGCAAGAGGTTACCACGATCATCGGAGTTTGTTACCATGAGGTTAGTAGGCTAGAGTGTTAAATGAGTTATGTTCTTTGAGGACTCGAGTATGAGAGTCAAATCTTGAATTGTTGAATGCATCAATCCTTCATACCTCTTCTCCATTTATAGGTTGTGGAAGTAGTTTCTTAGTTGAATTAGGATTCCCTGGAATAGTCGAATTTCAATCTTATTATGAGAGAGTAGTTGAGTTGGGATTGAATCATGAGTGCCTAGGTATATGAGATTAGGTGTAATCCTAGTTGCATTTGGATTTGATTACTGTGTTTGTTGGTAGTTTGTCTCAATCCAAGTATTTAGTTTCCTTTGTCGAAAATGAATTTTTCGGGCAATGTATACTGGAACAATGCATATCATGAGGCAATGTCGGCTGGGACATTGTGTATCTTAAGGTGATGTCGGCTGGGACATTGCATAGTATAGTAAATATCTATTGGAAACCTTTTGAGTCGTGCAGACTCTTGTGGGTACATGGACTTATGGGCCATATATATCGAGTCTTGTGTGTAAACTCTGGCTGTAGACAACCCGATTGTTGATAATCATGCGATGAGCAATTAAATCCCAATAGACATCATCTTGAATCATTCTAGACGACTGAAATTAGGTTAAGCCTATGATTAGACTCAATTTGTAGGCTGACAAAAGTCTGATTGTTGATAACCTTGGGTTTGAGTATATAATAATCCACTAGACCAGATGTTGACTAGAAGTGATTGTCGACATGGAATATTCATGTATTCTCATGTCGACTGGGGCTCTGGTATTAAGGGTGGCAATAGACCGGTCCAGGCCTAAGCTTTGATAAGCCCGGTCCGAGCCCGGTTAGTATTTTTTGGCCCGGGCCCAGGCTTTTTTGCCATCCTTATCTGGTATGGACTAAAACCC